>VMBQ01000806.1:0-31397 GCA_007657795.1 Dreissena rostriformis | reverse complement strand
AATATATATATATATATATTGTTTTTTGATAACCTTTATAAATAAAATATGAAAAAAATATATTAAATAATCGGTAAATAATTACGGATCGTCACCTTTATAGTGCCTTTAAGGAAACCGTTTGACAATAAACACCAGAAAATCTTGAAATTCATGAAATACAAATCATGTTTACGGAAAACAAAACAGGACAAAATACACGGTCCAAAAAGATGGTATATATACGGACCATGCAACCTGAATGACTCAGTTGAACAATTAAGACCATAACATCGTGAAATGCACGAACTACAAATCCTATTAAGATTTGATTTTAAGAAGTGTAGTTCCGCGTTTACGAATATTTTAAGTGCATTTGATATTTGTTTGTTATTTGAAACATGGGCAAATGTATCTAGTGATATCTATGTTAACGGTTATCAATCTTAAAATTTCTTCAGAAAATTTCATATAGAAATGCCCGAAGATGTAGCGGTGGTTTTGTCATTTATATAAAAGATGATTTAAAAAATGGAATTTAAATTATACGAAATTATTACGATACTATCATTTGGTATAAATTAAAACGTGGGTTTTTTAATACGGCTTGTGATGTTTACATATGTGGAATATATTTATGGGGAGAGGACTCGCCAGTCTATAATACCATTTATTTTGATCTTTTTGATATTTTGGAAAATGATATAACATATTTTTCTGAATTTGGAAGTGTTTTTATCACTGGGGATTTTAATAGTAGAACTAGTAATACTTTTGACTTTATTTTGCACGACACAATTAATTCAGATCATGATGATGTCGATTATTTACCTGACCAAGCCTTTGTTAGGGCCTCAATAGATAAAACACACAATAGCCATGGTATTCAATTGCTTGATCTGTGCAAGTCCACTACATTACGTGTTACTAACGGTAGAATAAGCGATAGTTGTGTACACACATTTTTCTCGAACAACGGTTCATCTGTAATTGATTATTTATTGACCAAAGAAAGCAATTTTTCCATTATTGTCAAAGTTTACTGTACGTGATTGTAACGAATTGGGCGATCACGCTCCTTAAGTTTCAACGTTAATAACTTGTTTAATTCAAGCGAAAATGTATCAATCACAAAGTTAAGTTGGTGTAACGATAACGATAAGCGTGACGCGTATATTCAAATCATGCAAACTAATTTACAAGAATTTGAAAATATTGTAAATGACATTACCTGCGGTAATACGAATGTCGATATAGGTGTTGACAACTTTACCAAATTGTTGTATGGCTATGCATTTGATACATATGGTAAAACAAGTACAGTTTTTAATTCTAATAATAAACCCGTGCGTAGATATAAAAGTCCATGGTTTGACGGCGAATGCGAGGCTGCGCGCAAGAGGTATAGGCGGGCTAAGAAATTATTTTAAACTAATCGTTCGCTGGACAACCGTACAGCTTTTTTAACGTCCAGAACTGAATATAACCGAATTAAAAGGCGTGCTAATCGTACTTTTAACAATCGACACGGAAAAACTTTCGCACATATGCAAAATCCGATCCTCAGAAATTGTGGAATGAAATAAAAAAGATAAATAATCGTCGCAAGAGTAGTGATTTATCTCCAGATATATTTTTTGAGCATTTTAAGAATTTATTTTTTCTAACAGTGATATTTTTTCCAATACGGAACATAATTTAACAGATTTATTAGAGGGTGATAATACTTCTGTTGAATTTTTAGATAACGACTTTAAAATCGATGAAGTCAAGAAAGCAATAGGGGCCCTAAAGAGGGGGGAAAGTGGAGGATTAGACCAACTTATTCCTGAAATTTTTATCGAATGTAAGGAAAAATTGTCTCCTTTATTATGTTCATTATTTAATTACATTTATTCTGCAAGCTCTTATCCATATTTATTGTCTTTGGGCGTCATAGTTCCGGTTCCAAAAAGGGGGTTAAAATGATATTAACAACTACAGGGGGATAACTCTTACAAGTATATTTTCGAAAATTTTCTCAATCATGCTGGACAGTAGATAACGTAAATTGCTGGAACATAATAATGTTCTCAATACGTGTAAATTCTGTTTCCAGAATGAAAAGAGTACAACAGACTGCATTTTTGTGTTGAATTCTTTGATAAATCGGGTAGTGTATCAAGAAAAGCGCAGCTGTATTGTGTCTTTGTAGATTTTAAAAAGGCATTTGACCTAGTTTAAAGAAATGGCATTTTGTATAAACTTTTGCTGAAAACGTCTCATCATTTTTTTTAAATGATCCAATCAATCTATTGTTATGTTAAGACATGTGTCAAGACAAACAGAGTAGGAAATAGCTCCGATACACCACATAACGCATATGGTGCAAATCACTTACATAACAACACAAATAACAATTCGACATATCATCTATCGGATTTATTTGATAGTTATACTAGTGTTAAACAGGGTGAACCTTTGTCTCCCCTATTATTTATATTTTTCGTAAACGATTTTTACAATTATTTGTATCATGATGCCATAGATTGTGTGTATTTTGATAACTTTAAGTTATTCATGTTGTTATTTGCTGACGACACAGCATTGTTCTCTTACTCTGCAAAAGGACTTCAGCGGCTATTAGATCACGGTGGTAGTGCGATTACCACAACTATTCCGCTCACCGTCGAAATTTTATACTTCTGACACAAGCACCGTATCCTTCTGTCAAAAACATGGCCGCAAACTTTTTGGCGAGTCCAGACATAAATGAAAAAAACGAGAAATGAAGGTGAGTTGGAAATAAAATGATATTCCACCGAACGAAGTATATATTTAACATCTAATTGCCGTTTACCGCATAAAAATTGAGTCGCTTTTAACTTCAAAAGAGTGAAAACAGTTTATGCATGTCGTTAAAGAAGTGACTTTCATGACGCGAAAAATCGTATTTTTGCAGATTTTTAACCCTTTAAATGATTTTTTTTTGTTAAACGGTATTTTATGGTAGAAGAATCAATTTACAACACATTACGGCATGCTTTATTGAATATAACTGTGATTTTTACATTTACACGTGTTAGCAAGTATGCACCGCTTAACATTGACATTACAGAAATATGAACACCGCTCAACAATGTCCGTAAAAGCACCGCATCTTTATGATTTTATTCTGATCTTTTTTCTTTCAAAATATTAAAACAATGTCAAAGTATGGCTTTATAATTTCAATCACGATGGTAAACAAGTGTACAAACGGTTTCAAAGCAATATTACAATGTACTTTGAAAATATTTGGTTTTCAATTGTTTTTTTTTTTAAATACTTGACGGAAATAACTTTATATGATTCGAACCCTTTACATCTCGTTAAAACGGACAGCGCTGTTATGTCTTATCTGTGGAGACATGCACTCACAAGCTTCTATAGACAGTCTCGAACATATTTTTTTTTATAATTGTAACCCCTTGGTTTCTGATATAAGTAGTCGAGAGCATCTTTGGTATATATCTTTGGTTTTGGCCACAAACACCAAATTCATATTTAAGTAAATTTAACCAATGCAACATCACTTTGTACACTCTATACATAACTAAATTTATTATTTCCTTCGGTTAGTTTTACACCAACATTTGCTTATACATGTACCTTTCCATAATAGTAGCTGGACATCTATCTTCTAATATTGCTACGGATTATGAATCTGAAATCAATAAATAATAATTATCAATAATGATTGTATTTTACCACAACAATAGATAAATTGAAACATGAGACTTAAATATGTGCCCTCCACGTACTGGAAAGCAAGACAATCGATCCCTGTCAACCTTTTCGGTGCAAGTATGCCATCATTTTCAAGATCAATTCTGGGACATGTAACTTTGATAAATGGAAGAATATCGTAAATAAA
Organism: Dreissena rostriformis; assembly: GCA_007657795.1. Classification (NCBI taxonomy): domain Eukaryota; kingdom Metazoa; phylum Mollusca; class Bivalvia; order Myida; family Dreissenidae; genus Dreissena; species Dreissena rostriformis. The sequence continues at coordinate 27,523 of VMBQ01000806.1, read as the reverse complement.
TTAAATCACGATGGCTCGTTCTAGCACATCATTTAAAACCATGTGCAGAAGTTAGCGGTGCCACAAATTTCAGTTACACGGAATATAAATACGGTGCTCATAATCAGTGTTGCTCGGTGCATCGATGTTTATGTAAGTAATGTATGTTTTCACAAAAAAATAAGCCTTTATCAGCTATTGAAACAAACAGGTTCGTATGACATGTTCCTTTATATATATACAATGATTTAAGACTGTCACTTCAGGTCTGACACATCAACAATCATCTGAGTATTACATTTCTCTCAAAAGTACGAACAGTGTCGAGCGCGACACTACTTTTTGTAAACACTATTTCAAAGTCTTGCTTAATATTTCACGACTGGTAAACTTTTAAATAGACGACATATTGGTTCAAAAGTTCGTTGGAGTGCTTCGCAAGTGGCAATCACTTTGCATTGTCTTACAATAAAATATTTTGTCACCCGGTTACCTGATATTGCTTCGTCCGCCATGTTTCTTTTCGTCAAAACGAAACGGTGCTTGTGTCAGAAGTATAAAATTTCGACGGTGAGCGGAATAGTTGTGGTAGTCGCCCTATCACCGTGTAGATAGATTATATGAGTATTGCACTAAATAGGGCATTTCTGTCAATACTAGCAAAACTGTAGTCATGGTTTTTAATAGAAGCAGCATAATTAAAAATATTGATATAAAATACAATGAGTATAAGCTTGAAGTTGTAAACAAGTTTACTTACCTTGGTGTTACATTGTCTTCTAACTGTAATTGTTGTAAAGCTCAGGAATATTTGTCCAAACAAGCATCTAGAGCAATGTTTGCACTTAATAATCTTTTTTCTTAAATATCTTTCAGCTTGTTGATAAATAACGTCTTTTTGATACAATGATTTTGCCAATTTTGACTTACGGTACCGAGATGTGGGGATTTCATCCCTGCCCTGACATTGAGAAAGTTCATCTTAAATTTCTTAAGCAGCTATTATCTGTGAGGCCACAAACTTCTTCCGCGGCAGTGTATGGAAAACTTGGTCGCTTCCCTTTAGACTCAATAAGAAAAATGCGTATTATAAAGTTCTGTTATAGAATAAGACAGAACCCTGATTCCCTACTAAGTAGGCTTTTGCAAAATTTTGACAATGTTAACACGCATATAACTAACTGGAGTAATAATCTTAAAATAACGCTTCAAGATTTAGGACTAACTTATATGTATCATAAGGATAATTTATCAATTATGGATGTAAACTGTATATTTCAGCGTATCAAGGACGTCTTTTTACAAAAATGGCTAAGTGACATCGAAAGTCTGCCTAAGCTTGACAGTTATCGCATTTTTAAATCAAATCTTGACTTTGAGAAATATTTAGACATTGTAGTAAATGAGAGAGATAGAATATGCTTAACAAGACTACGGTGTTCGGCGCACCGACTCTTAATTGAAGAAGGCAGGGTTAGAAATATCCATAGAAATGAAAGAATATGTACTAGATGCAATATGGGAGTTATTGAAAACAAATATCATTTTCTGCTTATCTGTCCATTTTTAAAGAGATCTGAGAAAAGCATATGTACCTCAATTTTTCCTTCGGTGGCCATTCACGTTAAAGTTCAAACAATTACTGTCCTCTTCTAATAGAAAGACGATCATAAACCTTGCTCAATTTACCAGATTAGCCTTTGATTTAAGAGCTAGTAGAAATTAGTTTCATCGAAATAAACCATATATACTATATATACCTATTGTTTGACGATTGTCTGAACTGCCAGTTGGATAGGTTAGCATTGTGCTAATTTGTTGTTTATAGTTATAATTGTGTCATTTTTCTTTTGGTGTATTACTGCCTTCAGTCGTTGTATAAGTCATTGTATGTTGCAAGTATTCGATTCTTTAATAGCAACGAGTTGAAAAACATAGTTATTAACTGATTGTTTACTGCATTTTCGTTTTAGTTATCAATTCATAACCATGATATACCATACTTTTCATTTCATTAATTATAGTATTTATGTATTTTTTTTCTACACCGTCATTACATGTACATTTATGTTTTCTTTTTGGTTATGTACACATGTATTTGCCAATAAAATTGACTTGACTTGCTCCATTGCAGTTTGCATTGTATTGTAATTATTATTCACCTAGCTACGATACTTTTACTGATGTTAAATATAAATGGGACAATTTATTTAAAGATGAATTTCGTTCAGGAATTATTTCACAACTTCCCGTTTTTAATGATATAGTTGAAAATATCGATTGTTCGAGTAAACTGTCAATTAACGTAGCTGTAGAAAAATTCACTAAAACAATCCGAAACGTTGCGGATCCGTTGTTTTCAAAATCTCGTGTTTACAGTAATTAACCTAAGTTCTCTGTTGACAGTTGTATGAAACACTCGGATTGGTTCGATAACGAGTGCGTAATTGCACGAAATCAATGCCATGACGCCTTAAGAAGTTTTAACTTGATTAAGTATGATTTAATTTTTTTCAATTCAATAGTTTATTGACAATCCGGCATTCTGCCTTTGGCCAAGAATATATATACAAAAGAGATGCGGCCAAGACAGGGAATCATACAAAATAACATAAAACACATTAAAGTATAAACAAATATGTCACACAAAACAACGTGTGCATAATAACAAACAACATGTTAGAATATGCAAAACATTAATGTGTGAAAACATGCAAATATACATCAGCTAAACGGTTTACTTTCTCAGATCTTAGTTTAAAAGCTTCTGTCAAAATGTTTGCAATAGTTTTGAGTTTTAGAACATTTGTGCAAGACATCATTGATATTTACTAATTTTAGGACAGGGTGTTCTGATATTATATTTTATTCGCAATTCGTTATATAATGGACAACAAAGTAAAAAGTGATATTCCGACTCAAAAACATTTTGATTACAAATTTTACATTTCCGCTCTTCTCGGGATATCCTATTATATCTGCCAACTTCTATTTCAAGGCAATGTGAACTTAATCGAAATTTGCTCAATAGGATTCTGGAATTTTCGTTGGATATACAATCAAGGTATTTTTCATATTCGAAGCTTTTTTTTTTAATTTTCAATAGAATTCCATTTTTGGCTGTAAAGATAATGTATCACTCCATTCTTGAACAAATTGATCTTTTAGTCTTTGAGTAACCATGTATTCAATACCGTCTGTTAATTCGGGAGTATTTAGCATATAGCCAAAGCCAAGGTTGTCTAAACTTAATTTTAAANATCAATATTAAACGAAGTCATTATTGACTAAAAACATATATACATTTGTTCAATCCATTAAAAATGCCCTTATAGCTTACTTTCATGTATATATTGCAAGTTGCCGAATTATCAATTTTCAAAGGGTCATTAATTACCGGTTGTGAAATTTGCCATATATTTTTTGAATTTTTGATTTTCTCTTATCATACATATGCCCTTTAAAATGACACGTAACACTTGTGGACCTACTTAGTGGTTCCTTAGCGGTCCTTAGTGGTCCTTTGTGCTACTTAGCGGTCCTTAGTGGTATTTAGTATGACCGATTTATCGCGATACGCAGTCTTGAACTTCAAAGTGATCCGCTATGGGTAATGATCCGGTAATGGTAACTTGACTGTACTCAACAGTGTTTTAAAGTAATTTCGATTTCATAACGGTTGGCCTTGAATTTGTAAAGTAGAATCTATAAATTAAATAGACGAAATTTCCTTTTTTTATTCCACACTGCATATTCTTCGAGATATGAATGAATACAGTCGATTTTCGGTAAAAAAACATATAATTTTGATAACGCTAATTCCATCGTTATTTATTTCATTCTACACCGGATGTTTCTACCGGATGTTAATATATCTACAACAACAGATAATTTGGGTCAGGTTATTCCCTACTATATAAAGACAACAGATTGGTAAATTGTTTTTCTTCAACCAACACTTGCCTGTGTGTCTGGAGGTATGGAGTGTCCTCCCTTAGTCCAACTTGTTGACGCTCTCAAATATTAAGCTACGTTTTATATGGGTAATATTTGGAGCACAGGTGTTGGGCGCGTGGCCAAGTCACTTTAGCACTCTCAATATGTCATAAAACAACATTTTTTATCAAAAAAAATAAAAAAAATAAAAAAATATGATATAATATATATATACAAGGTATCTCTTGACACAGAAAAATCACCTCCATCAACATTTTAAGCGATTAATTGACTAAATGGCGGTCGATTATCGTAAACTATGTACCATTTTGTTGGGAAAGGTTGCCTCGTGACGAAAAATGACCACAAACGGCTACTTGCCAACATAAACTACAAGAAAACACTTGTCGAACTCGTTGAAATGCAAGGTCGGGGATCGACAGAACGATGTTCAGTGCAGATTTGTACTAGAGTAAAACTATCAAAATACCACAGCTACCGAACATAATCCGCAAAAGTACAATAAACAAATACGAGTTTATCAACTTACAACACAGATTCGTCCTGTTGTCTGCGTTCTCACGTCGAAATCGTTGTAAATCGGGAATTGTTTATCGGCAATTTCGAGTCCAGCTCCATGTCGATCAGACGCTTACATGGTAAATACGGTTCCCGGTTTCATTTATTCGATAATACCTTCGGTAACTTTGAGGCTCGNACAAAATTAATGTACAGAGTCATTTTTAAATCTCACAATCAAAAAGAAAAAGGAATTTAATGGTGGTATAATTAAAGATTGGCAATATGAGGTTTGACAATGCATGTTAAAGAAATTGAAGGAAGGTTTTGCATTAGTATTATTATAAAGCAATATTGTTTTTATGACTAACTTATCAATGTAACAACTGCTGCAGAGGTATGGCCATCTGGACATGGAGGTGGTCTGTGTAGTGGTCAGGTGTGGTTGATACAATAGAGTCAGGCACTAGTCTGTTGATATAGATGTGATCTACCAGGCTTCTACTTCGGTGTGTTGGGGTTGTGATATACTGGGAAAGTCCATAGTATTTTGTGACTCTTTGCAGTTCAGTGCACATATTGTTGTTCACAAGGTAGTTTATGTTGAAGTCTCCTGCCAGAAGTGTAGTGCCATGATGTACTGGGAGGGTTGACAAGAGATTATCCAAGGCACGGATAAACGTTGTGAACTTTGTAATTGGACTGTTGAAGACACAAACAAGCAGCACCCTATTTAGCGTAGCTCGGTGTTCTAGCAAGATTGAAAGATAGTCAATTGCAGGAATATTTGGTGAAAACCTGTGGCAAACATGGAACATGTGAAGGACCTGAATAGCCACACCACCATATGGGTTTACATTAATCATTTTAGGATTTCTGTCACTTCTGTAGATTGTGTATTGTGAGCTGCGGTCATAAGAGTTGTGATCACTCTTCTGTAGCCATGTCTCAGTTAGAAACACAAGAGCTGCTTTGTCAACAATATTTTCTTGTTGGAGACAATGGAAATGTGGGACAAGTGAATTTATGTTGAGCAAACTCAATTTCAGGTATGTACTTGGCAGTTTTGGAATGTGAGAGTCTATGACTTTGAACTGTTTAGTTGCTAATCGCTGCATTTCTGTTATAACCTCTGATTTTACTTGTATACTGCTCTCTGAAAATCCATTCAGAATGAAAAGACCATATAGAGTTTTAACTCTGCTCAGGGCAGTGTACATTTGTCCTCCTCTGAATGTTCCAACATTACATACAACTAACTGGTCAAGTGTTTTCCCTTGAGCCTTATGGATTGTCGATGCCAAGGCAAGGCTTAAAGGAAATTGTGTCCTATGTACTGTTAGTTGTTTTTTCCTCACATCAACAGCTATTTCTTTGATTGCAGTTGATTGAATGTAGGGTCTGTCCACCTATATTGAATGCAGCTACTCCAATGAAGGCAGCCACTAGTACAACCATTTTATCCTCTGTCTGACCTACATTGAGAAGTCTGTTTACAGTTTGTACGATAGTGCGCACCAGATGACTCTTGCCTACTCNGCAAAGTGCTGCCTTTATACGCGCTAGTTGTTCACTGGCAAGTGGTATGTAGTCAGCATGTTTGCGTTCAAAGACTGGCATCTGGAACACTGAATGTAGGGTCTGTCCACATATTTTGAATGCAGCTACTCCAGTGAAGGCAGCCACTAGTACAACCATTTCATCCTCTATCTGACCTACATTGAGAAGTCTGTTTACAGTTTGTACGAAAGTGCGCACCAGATGACTCTTGCCTACTCCTGCACCACCTGAGAGGAATAGATGTAAAGGTTTAGGCTTATTGCTGTTTCTGTAATTCATCTTCATCTGAACACACCACTGAACAATGAAGCTGTGCACTTTTCTCTGTTCTTCATTTAATTCACATGTCATCTCTAACCATTTCTGGCGGCTAACTTGATTGGTATTTACTTCATATTCATATCGCACAAGTCCAATATCCTGTGGGTTGACTGTGTGACCTGTATCTAGATGAGAATGGTCTTGATGCACTGTACAACCTTTATTTCTATCGTCTTCCTGGTCTTGCTCTACTTGTGATGCAAATTGAGCCCAGGAATCTTCTGGAGTGCCTTTCTCTTCCAGTAGCCTTGCTGCATCTTCATCATTAGCATTTGGTTCATGGAATAAAAGGTTAGACTCAAGTTCTTTAAAGACTTCTCGAAACTGACTTTCATACGTTCTATCTTCTGATTTCAGGTCTGTGGTTTCATCTCTCCAGGGATAATAAAGCATAAGTTTTGAATGGTAGAATTCTTCTGGCGTTTTGTCTTTTGAAAATTGATGAGCACGTATAATTACAGGTCTTTTTCTCAATGCCATATTTCCAGAGTTGTTCTTCAAGTGGATTTTTTTCGGTAGTTTGGTTGGTGCTGTTGTTGTACATGGTCTGTCTCTTGAATGTCAAAATCAATTTCTGTTTCGTCTTGGGCCTTTTTGTAGTGGCATTTGTAGTGTGCACAGAAATCGGCAAAGCATAGATTGTCAAGACTTGTTGGTCTATTGATGTAACGATCAATCATTCCTTTTTGTACCAGGTCATCATCATCATCTTCCATTTCCTTTATCACTTTCAATGGTTTCAAGAGGTAAGTGCGGTTCTCTGGAAGGTTTGTTGCAATGAAATTCACAGAACGTGAACTTCTTGATAGTGGAAGTGACAACAGTCTGTACACTGCCTCCTGTGCACTGACTTCTCTGTGCGTAAGGAATTTCTTTGCAACATGTTGCATCTTTGCCTTTGGACCTAAAGGTTCACATGTTTTACACACAGACTTCAGCAAGTCTCCAAGCGTTTTTTCCGGTTTGCTCATATATGATGCAACATACATTACACATGCATACACATTTGTAACAAACTGTATGTCCATGTTTGCTGTCCATGCAGATAGTAGAGTTGCATTGTAGTAGTTCACTCTATTCTCTGCTGGAGTTCTATGAAGTAGCACTGCTGGCTGTCCATTCTTTGTTTTAAGCCATTGTAGAGCTAGCAGATAATCACTCATCTTTATTTTCAGGTTTTCAAGGATGTCTCTCAGTTGTACAGTTGAGTCAAACTTTACTTCACTAACTTTTGTTTGCACTTGATGGAGGATTTCCTGATAAACTTTGGTAACACTTTCTGGTGGAGAATTTTCAAATGGAAGAAGTATTGTAGTTTCCTCAATAGCAGGTAAAGGGAATCCAAATCTGCATGTTTTACCTGATTTGCGACAGGCTACTGAATGGGTATGTGCTTGAACTGTCTCGACTGTTTCACGCAAATCATGATTGTCATTTGGAAGTGCACATGTCACATATTTATCAACAAACTGTTTTACTTCAGTAAGTGTATCTTTGGAGATCTTTGGAGCATCTTTCACCCAAATTACCATGTGTGCATGTGGTGATCCACGCTGCTGGAACTCTATCCTGTATTTGAAGTCCACAACTTTTCCAATTGGATTCAACTGACTGCACACTACATCTGTCATGAACAATTGTAACCTGTGGTCAAAGTGCCGAGCTGCACTAACAGGGTTGGTTCTGAGCCAGTGGCTTTTCTGCTCCCATGTCATAGACTGAACATCTTCATCAGAGAAGTTTTCTCCATGTTGTTTGCCAATAACCTGTATTGTGTCTGTCCATCGCATGTCGGCTGCTGACAAAGTGAGAAACCATGAACATGCTCCAAGATGTCTGATCATTCCAAACAGATCATACAACATTCTGTTGTAGTATGCTGGTGACCCTCGAACTTTTTGAAGAAAATGATAACTCAAATCATTTCGAGTTAACTGTCTAATGGTTTCAGCATTTTTAATTTGGCCTGCAGTCAACCTGTTTGTTTGAACATCTCCTTTACATTTTCGTAAGGCTATACTTAAACAGTCTGAAATTTCTTTGGCCTAACACCTGTACTGTGCATAGAAGAGGTATTCTATTAAGGAAGAGAATCTGGTGTCTTGGTTTAGGATTCTGCTCTTGAAATACTGTTTTAATGATATCCTTTTAGGTCTCTCACACGAAAATCCAAATGAACCTTTAGGAAACAAGTTTGGAAATGAAAGTTCTTCACTATGTTTATCTGAATAAAAAATTTGAGGTTTCTTTCCTTCCCCAGGAGCCAAAGAGAGGATGAAATCTGTNATGTTTATCTGAATAAAAACTTTGAGGTTTCTTTCCTTCCCCAGGAGCCAAAGAGAGGATGAAATCTGTCTCTGTACTCATATCTTTTGGCTGTAGACAAGAATCGAAGGGTAAACCAGCTAATTTTGTTCTTACATCTTGCTGTATGTCCTCATCACTGGAATCTTCATCAACATCACCATCATCATTTTTTCCAGAATCATTCTGCAACAATGTAACATTGTCTTCCTGTGTTGTTTGACAGGAAGCAGTATCGGAGCTAGTACTCTCTGTTTGTTCATTCCAGTTTTGCTTTTTGCCTTGGATGCTTGTAGTGTCTGTTAATTGAAAGACGTCTAGGGAATCACTAGCATTGTCTGCATCATTCGTGAGACCTTGCCATAAATCACTGTTTTCTAAAGCACAGTCTTCCTGCCAGTTATCATTGATAGCAACATCATGATAGTGTTCGTTGTTTTGTTTCAGGTAATACAAAGCATTCAGTACTTTCCATGGTCTAATCACTTGTTTCATGGTATGACCTCTGTATTGTAGTTTTCTTTTTAGTTTTACTGTCAGAGTACATGAAGACGGAAAACGAGGTAAAAGTCCACTGGTTTCATCAGGGTCTACCGGAACATTAACTACACATCCATGTACTGCTTTTTGGTTTCCTCTTGGTAATCCCAATATTTTCATGAAAGGAATCCTTTTACTAATAAGTGTGACTTCTAAACTGGATAAGTTGCTTAGTGCTTCAGGGATGTCTGTTAGTTGTAACTTGTTTCCCACAGATAATGGTGGTATTTGGTTTTTAGAAAGAATTCTATGGCAGCTGTTGCAAATGTAGGTCAAACCATTGTAACTTTTGGTAGATGAGGTGCAACTTGCCAACACACGTGTACATTCTCGTTTATAGTCATCTTTGAAAAATATTTTAACATTTTGTTTGTACAGCAACATTTGACAAGAACAGCAAATGAATACTGGTCCTTGTTTCACCTTTAAGTTGAAATCTTGAAAAATATCGTCAAATGGTCTTTTCTTTTGCCTGTGGGAAGCTGTCTCTTTTCTTCGAGCATCTTTAAATATTTCAGGATTCTGAGCTTTCGCATTTTCTCGATGAGTTGCCTTTTCTTTTCTTCGAGCTTCTTTAAATGTTTCAGGATTCTGAGCTTTCACATTTTTGCGATGATAAGCTTTTTGTTTCCTTATAGCATCTTTAAATGCTTCCGTATTCTGAGCTCTAACATTTTCCCGATGTGTAGCTTTTTCTTTTCTCCAAGTATCTTTTAATGTTTCAGGATTCTGAGTTCTTAAATTTTCTCGATGAGTAGCTTTTTCTTTTCTCCAAGTATCTTTTTATGTTTCAGGATTCTGAGTTCTTAAATTTTCTCGATGAGTAGCTTTTTCTTTTCTCCGAGTATATTTGAATGTTTCAGGATTCTGAGTTCTTAAATTTAATTTTCTCGATGAGTAGCTTTTTCTTTTCTCCAAGTATCTTTTAATGTTTCAGGATTCTGAGTTCTTAAATTTTCTCTATGTGTAGCTTTTTCTTTTCTCCGAGTATATTTGAATGTTTCAGGATTCTGAGTTCTTAAATTTTCTCGATGAGTAGCTTTTTCTTTTCTCCAAGTATCTTTTAATTTTTCAGGATTCTGAGTTCTTAAATTTTCTCGATGAGTAGCCTTTTCTTTTCTCAGAGTATATTTGAATGTTCCAGGATTCTGGGCTCTCAAATTTTTTCTATGTGCAGCTTTTTCTTTCCNCGGAAAACGAGGTAAAAGTCCACTGGTTTCATCAGGGTCTACCGGAACATTAACTACACATCCATGTACTGCTTTTTGGTTTCCTCTTGGTAATCCCAATATTTTCATGAAAGGAATCCTTTTACTTATAAGTGTGACTTCTAAACTGGATAAGTTGCTTAGTGCTTCAGGGATGTCTGTTATTTGTAACTTGTTTCCCAGAGATAATGGTGGTATTTGGTTTTTAGAAAGAATTCTATGGCATCTGTTGCAAATGTAGGTCAAACCATTGTAACTTTTGGTAGATGATGTGCAACTTGCCAACACACGTGTACATTCTCGTTTATAGTCATCTTTGAAAAAAATATTTTAACATTTTGTTTGTACAGCAACATTTGACAAGAACAGCAAATGAATACTGGTCCTTGTTTCACCTTTAAGTTGAAATCTTGAAAAATATCGTCAAATGGTCTTTTCTTTTGCCTGTGGGAAGCTGTCTCTTTTCTTCGAGCTTCTTTAAATGTTTCAGGATTCTGAGCTTTCACATTTTTGCGATGATAAGCCTTTTGTTTCCTTATAGCATCTTTAAATGCTTCCGTATTCTGAGCTCTAACATTTTCTCGATGAGTAAATTTTCTTTTCTCCAAGTATCTTTTAATGTTTCAGGATTCTGAGTTCTTAAATTTTCTCGATGAGTAGCTTGTTCTTTTCTCCGAGTATATTTGAATGTTTCAGGATTATGAGTTCTTAAATTTTCTCGATGAGTAGCTGTTTCTTTTCTCCAAGTATCTTTAAATTTTTCAGGATTCTGAGTTCTTAAATTTTCTCGATGAGTAGCTTGTTCTTTTCTCCGAGTATATTTGAATGTTTCAGGATTATGAGTTCTTAAATTTTCTGGATGAGTAGCTGTTTCTTTTCTCCGAGTATCTTTAAATTTTTCAGGATTCTGAGTTTTTAAATTTTCTCGATGAGTAGCTTTTTCTTTTCTCTGTAACTTTTTAAGTGCTTCGTGATTCTCAATCCTTTTTCTCTTTCGGTATTGCTGTTTACGGCGTCTTTCAAATTCTCTTTTTTTCAATGAGTGGTGTGGCTTCTGTAACGTTTGTGTTCTGTAATTTTGGAATTCGATATCCCCTTATCCATGTATTGTCTATGGGACTTGGAGTTTGGTTTACATCATTCTGTCTTTTACATTTTGTCTTTGTATAAGCATTGTTTTCACAACATTTGTAAGGTGGTGAATTACATATGGTTTGACATTTTACACTGTCTGTTATCTTATCCTTTTCACAGCAAGTAAAACAATGTGAATGTTCCTTTGTAATATTGTCCATCTTCAGAGAAGGTTCTTTTATGTGTTCATCAGCAGGATTACTAAGGGTTTGTTGTCTCAAGTACGGAATACCTTTAAAGGTTGCTGTCATGTCTGCAGGAGTATATTTCCTCTTCTTAAACTCTGGCTCTCTATTGCTATCTGTATGTGATGTCTGCGATACTATGTCTGCTACTACAGGAGTATGTGTCCTCTTCTTTAACTTCAGCTCCCTATGGCCATCTGTATGTGCTGTCTGCGGTATAACATCTGCAAGTGCAGGAGTATGTGTTCTCTTCTTTAATTTCGGCTCCGTATAGCCATTTGTATGTGTAGTCTGTAGTATTACGTCTGCGACTGCAGGAGTATGTGTCCTCTTCTTTAAATCTGGCTTCCTATGGCCATCTGTAAGTGCTGTCTGCGGTATAACCTCTGTAAGTGCAGGAGTATGTGTTCTCTTCTTTAATTTCGGCTCCGTATAGCCATCTGTATGTGTAGTCTGTAGTATTACATCTGCTACTGCAGGAGATTGTGTCCTCTTCTTTAACTTCTGCCCTGTATGGCAATCTGTATGTGCTTTATGCAGTATTACGTCTGCTAATAAAGGAGTATGTGTCCTCTTGTTTAACTCTGGCTCCCTATGGCCATCTGTATGTGTTGTCTGTGATACTACGTCTGCTACTGCAGGAGTATGTGTTTTCGTCTTTAACTTCAGCTCCCTATGGTCATCTGTATGTGTTGTCTGTGATATTAAGTCTGCTACTGCAGGAGTATGTGTTCTCGTCTTTAACTTTTGCCCCTTATGAACATCTGTATGTGTTGTCTGTGGTATTACGTCTTCGACTGCGGGAGTATGTGTTCTCGTCTTTAACTTCTGCCCCTTATGACCATCTGTATGTGCTGTCTGCAGTATTACGTCTGCTAGTGCAGGAGTATGTGTCCTCGTCTTTAACTGTGGCTCTCTATTGCCCTCTGTATATGCGGTCTGTGATACTTTGTCTGCTTCTACAGGAGTATGTGTTATTGTCTTTAACTTCAGCTCCCTATGGCCATCTGTATGTGTTGTTTGTGATACTACGTCTGCTTCTGCAGGAGTATGTGTCCTCAACTTTAACTTCAGCTCCCTATGGCCATCTGTATGTGTTGTCTGTGATACTACGTCTGGTACTGCAAGAGTATGTGTCCTCAACTTTAACTTCAGCTCCCTATGGCCATCTGTATGTGTTGTCTGTGATACTACGTCTGCTACTGCAGGAGTATGTGTCCTCAACTTTAACTTCAGCTCCCTATGGACATATGTATGTGTTGTCTGTGATACTACGTCTGCTTCTGCAGGAGTATGTGTCCTCAACTTTAACTTCAGCTCCCTATGGCCCTATGTATGTGCTGTCTGTGATACTACTTCTGCTAATGCAGGAGTATGTGTTGTTCTCTTTAACTTCTTCCCCTTATAGCCATCTGGATGTGCTGTCTGCGGTATAACATCTGCTAGCGCATGAGTTTGTGTCCTCTTCTTTATTTCTGGCTTCCTATCGCCATCTGTATGGGCTGTCTGCAGTATTACGTCGGCTAGTGCAGGAGTATGTGTCCTCTTCTTTAACTCTGGCTCTCTGTTGGCATCTGTATGTGTCTGCAACACTATGTCTGCTACTGCGGGAGTATATTTCCTCTTTTTTAATTCCCCCACACTTAGGCCATCTGCTTGAGCTGTCCTAGTTACTGGTGTATGTGTTTGCTCTTTCATTATATCTCTGCAAAATCAAACACAAATGACATGATTATAGATATTTGTTAGACTTTAAGGGGTCGCTTGCTGTAAATATTGTTTATGATGTTTTTCACAATCTTTAAACTACAATACATGAAAAGTATGAAAAAACAGATCACGATTACCTTGACCTCTGACCTTTAAATCTAAATATTAGTATGGCTCTCTAAATTGTATGGCAATCCTTCATATAAAGTGTAAGGAATCTATGGTCAAATGTTTTGAGCGATTGAAAGGATACCATTTTTAGACACAGTGACCTTCACCTGCTGTCTTCAAAATCAATAGTGATGACTGTGATGTAAACTGTGATGACTGTGATGTAAACTGTGAGGAAGATCTTAGAAACTGAAAGGAAATCTTTTGGTTGACTAACCACCTGAAGCTCATCAAAGGTGACAGCATAACTATTGCAATTGCACTATATAAGGTAAACACATGTAAAACTGTCAGCAGAACGCTAAGCTGCAAACTTACTGTTTATTCTGGCTATCATTATTTTCGTACACTCGTATAACATGGCTTAAATGGCTAGGCTGGCATGTCTGCAATATAATAATTATTTTGTAAAATTTACAGCAACCCAAAATAACTAGTGCCTGTTCTCCCGTAGCATCTCTTGAAAGGAGAATCCCGCCTCAAATTTGGATTTTGCTTAAATAAAAGTCTGAAAGTTTGAGCTCTAGAAATGTCACCGTACTAAACTAAGAATAATGTTTCCGTTTTGTGATGCAAATTTTGAGTGCAGCCTTCCATTGGATATAAAGAAATTGACAATAATTGAGATGAGATAAAGCTGAAAATCTGATGCTCCAGGCTTTTTAGGCTGACTTACAATAGCATCTTGAAGCCTTGGCGCTATATGAAAATAAATTATTTTTAATAAATAATGGAACATAGTCACAACATTGTATAATATACGCCTGAAAATTAATAGTCAAGGGCACGTAACTCTGGGGTTACATTTCCGATCTGGTAAATTTTTACTTAATGCACAATTTCATATCATGGTTATCATTTGTGTAAGGTTTGGTGAAAATCCATTGTATAGTTTTTAGATCTAGTGCACACACAAATTTGCCGGACGCCAGGCGGACGGATGGACAGACGGACTCACTACTCATAACATAATACGACGCTTCAGGCGCATAAAAAGGTGCTCCAAAATAATATCTATAATTGTAGAAACTTTTGAATGCACTTTTTAAATTATTATAGTACATTTGCACACATTTCACTAATTGAATAGTTTTGGTAACATTATAATTCAAACTCAAGCCAAGTGTATGTAATTGAATTACTTCATATGGTGTATAATTTTAAGATAAAATTGTTTATACAATCAACAGCACATTAAATCAAAAAGATGAAAGGGTAAATAGATTAAGAAGTAAATTATTATATGTATAACTCAACAGAAAGAATAATACATAATGCTAATAGCTGAAGTAAACAATTAACCTGTTGTAGTCGCCTTTTTCTCTTTCGTTCTCGTTCTCTTTCTCTTTTCCTTCTCTCCATAGTGTTTTTTTTTATTAAGTCTTTAGTCTGTAACTTAAATGTTTTATTTTTATTTAATAAAATACAATTTAGTTTTAAATGGTCATTGACTTTATAGTATAAAATAATAAATAAGTTAGAAATATGTGATAAAACATAAACCATGATCATTTAGCCACCTTGGAATATACTCATCAAAGCAAAAGCTACATGCTAAACAAAACTACTTACTAAAACAATAGAAGACAAATGTATGTTTATATATGAGGTTATACAAACTATATTAGGTTCTATATGCTGTATGATATGATACATAGAGGGGTTAAATCACAACACCAAACACCAAGGTAAAGTACAAGATGAATTTTTGAAATCTACTAAGGGTGACTAAGGGTGAGTATATAATAAGGTGTTTCCGAGCACAACCACACATGCCTTAACATTTAGGTGTGACATATTAGTGTAGTCTAAAAGCCACATTATGGTATAGTGAATCTAGACCGCTTGACAGTACATCAGACTGCTTGGTTATAACTCTGCATGTCTTCTTTGTTATAGTTAAACATTTGCTAAGAGAATAAGGTAACATTGCCAAAATTATTAGAGACAAAATATCTTTCTTTATGCAATTGATTTTTATGAATATGTTAATTGACGGATATGCATGAGAACTTAAATGTTGTTAAGGCATGCTCGAGGAGGTAGATCATGTAACATTCCAGCTAGCTGTTACCTTAATCAAAATGGTAGGTTGCCATTTTTACTTTTGTGATGAGAGAAACAATTCATTTCTATTTGGCCTAAAAAAAAGTTGTTTGTTTCCACCAACTTGAACGACCTTATTATTTTTGGCCTAACCTAAACATTTATTTGCCGTTTCGAAGAAAAAAAATCTTTGTTTTTTATTTTTTCAGTTAAATTCAATCAAATTCTCAAAAATATGATTTTGCCAACTTCTTAATATAGAAAAGATGTTGGACAGACATTTGTGATATATTTTTCACTGAATATCCTTGTTTGTTTAGGAAAAAGGTTGTGTATACTATAAAAATTGTTAAATATAAAAAAGTTACCCTAATATTTAAGGGGTTGTTAGTGGAAACAACTTTTTTGTGTGCCTTATATAAAAAATTTAAGTGTCATTTTTTTCGATAAATATAAAATATATATTTTTTCAAAAGCGAGCTGCGAGCTGCAATGTGATTGAGAAAACCAAGTGGAATGATGCATACTGCTACATCTTATTGCAATCTATTCCAAATGACAATCCCAAATGTGCCCTGTTGAAAAGAAAAACAAAAAGAATCGAAAATATAATTACCTTTAGATCAGGTACCATTGATTGTAAAAGAATCCGCGCGATTGCTTAAAGTTGTATGTAATTGGTGTTATGATCCGAGTGACCTTGACCTTGTAGATATCGACGTAATTATTTCGCGCAACACACCGTCCGATGATGGTGAACNATTGTATAATATACGCCTGAAAATTAATAGTCAAGGGCACGTAACTCTGGGGTTACATTTCCGATCTGGTAAATTTTTACTTAATGCACAATTTCATATCATGGTTATCATTTGTGTAAGGTTTGGTGAAAATCCATTGTATAGTTTTTAGATCTAGTGCACACACAAATTTGCCGGACGCCAGGCGGACGGATGGACAGACGGACTCACTACTCATAACATAATACGACGCTTCAGGCGCATAAAAAGGTGCTCCAAAATAATATCTATAATTGTAGAAACTTTTGAATGCATTTTTTAAATTATTATAGTACATTTGCACACATTTCACTAATTGAATAGTTTTGGTAACATTAGAATTCAAACTCAAGCCAAGTGTATGTAATTGAATTACTTCATATGGTGTATAATTTTAAGATAAAATTGTTTATACAATCAACAGCACATTAAATCAAAAAGATGAAAGGGTAAATAGATTAAGAAGTAAATTATTATATGTATTACTCAACAGAAAGAATAATACATAATGCTAATAGCTGAAGTAAACAATTAACCCGTTGTAGTCACCTTTTTCTCTTTCGTTCTCGTTCTCTTTTCCTTCTCCCCATAGTGTTTTTTTTTACTATGTCTTTAGTCTGTAACTTAAATGTTTTATTTTTATTTAATAAAATACAAAACTTAGTGCACTATCATCTGACTATTTAGGTGTCATGTCATGAAAAATGTTAACAAAACAGATTTTGAAGTTCAAGTTTTTAAATCTATATTTTTTGTTAATTGACAACCACATGATGCAAGGGTCATACTACTGTATACATGGGTATTGTAGCATGACAAAAATAGCAAAGTTGAAATTGCAGGCATAAGAATGCGCATATGTCAATGTACGCAAAATTCTGGAAGTCTGCAATATTAACAATAACATGTTAAGAAATTTTGCAAATTCTAACGAAAGTCTAATGGATCAAGGGCCGCTAAACCAGGTATTTAATCTTAGGGTAAGAAAAGGAGAGGACATAATTATGTAAATATTGTACATATGCGTATAAGGGTACTTTTTTAGTTTTAAATGGTCATTGACTTTATAGTATAAAATAATAAATAAGTTAGAAATATGTGATAAAACATAAACCATGATTATTTAGCCACCTTGGAATATACTCATCAAAGCAAAAGCTACATGCTAAAAAAACTACTTACTTAAAACAATAGAAGACAAATGTATGTTAATATATGAGGTTATACAAAGTATATTAGGTTCTATATGCTGTATGATATGATACATAGAGGGGTTAAATCACAACACCAAACACCAAGGTTAAGTACAAGATGAATTTTTGAAATCTACTAAGGGTGACTAAGGGTGAGTATATAATAAGGTGTTTCCGAGCACAACCACACATGCCTTAACATTTAGGTGTGACATATTANCCCTTGATGAACGACATAGTTATGGCCCGGACAAGCTCATTTATGGCCATTTTTGACCTTTGACCTCAAAGTGTGACCTTGACCTTGGAGATATTGACGTAATTCTTTCGCGCGACACACCGTCCAATGATGGTGAACATATGTGCCAAATGATTTCAAAATCCCTTGATGAACGACATAGTTATGGCCCGGACAAGCTCATTTATGGCCATTTTTGACCTTTGACCTCAAAGTGTGACCTTGACCTTGGAGATATTGACGTAATTCTTTCGCGCGACACACCGTCCAATGATGGTGAACATATGTGCCAAATGATTTCAAAATCCCTTGATGAACGACATAGTTATGGCCCGGACAAGCTCATTTATGGCCATTTTTGACCTTTGACCTCAAAGTGTGACCTTGACCTTGGAGATATTGACGTAATTCTTTCGCGCGACACACCGTCCAATGATGGTGAACATATGTGCCAAATGATTTCAAAATCCCTTGATGAACGACATAGTTATGGCCCGGACAAGCTCATTTATGGCCATTTTTGACCTTTGACCTCAAAGTGTGACCTTGACCTTGGAGATATTGACGTAATTCTTTCGCGCGACACACCGTCCAATGATGGTGAACATATGTGCCAAATGATTTCAAAATCCCTTGATGAACGACATAGTTATGGCCCGGACAAGCTCATTTATGGCCATTTTTGACCTTTGACCTCAAAGTGTGACCTTGACCTTGGAGATATTGACGTAATTCTTTCGCGCGACACACCGTCCAATGATGGTGAACATATGTGCCAAATGATTTCAAAATCCCTTGATGAACGACATAGTTATGGCCCGGACAAGCTCATTTATGGCCATTTTTGACCTTTGACCTCAAAGTGTGACCTTGACCTTGGAGATATTGACGTAATTCTTTCGCGCGACACACCGTCCAATGATGGTGAACATATGTGCCAAATGATTTCAAAATCCCTTGATGAACGACATAGTTATGGCCCGGACAAGCTCATTTATGGCCATTTTTGACCTTTGACCTCAAAGTGTGACCTTGACCTTGGAGATATTGACGTAATTCTTTCGCGCGACACACCGTCCAATGATGGTGAACATATGTGCCAAATGATTTCAAAATCCCTTGATGAACGACATAGTTATGGCCCGGACAAGCTCATTTATGGCCATTTTTGACCTTTGACCTCAAAGTGTGACCTTGACCTTGGAGATATTGACGTAATTCTTTCGCGCGACACACCGTCCAATGATGGTGAACATATGTGCCAAATGATTTCAAAATCCCTTGATGAACGACATAGTTATGGCCCGGACAAGCTCATTTATGGCCATTTTTGACCTTTGACCTCAAAGTGTGACCTTGACCTTGGAGATATTGACGTAATTCTTTCGCGCGACACACCGTCCAATGATGGTGAACATATGTGCCAAATGATTTCAAAATCCCTTGATGAACGACATAGTTATGGCCCGGACAAGCTCATTTATGGCCATTTTTGACCTTTGACCTCAAAGTGTGACCTTGACCTTGGAGATATTGACGTAATTCTTTCGCGCGACACACCGTCCAATGATGGTGAACATATGTGCCAAATGATTTCAAAATCCCTTGATGAACGACATAGTTATGGCCCGGACAAGCTCATTTATGGCCATTTTTGACCTTTGACCTCAAAGTGTGACCTTGACCTTGGAGATATTGACGTAATTCTTTCGCGCGACACACCGTCCAATGATGGTGAACATATGTGCCAAATGATTTCAAAATCCCTTGATGAACGACATAGTTATGGCCCGGACAAGCTCATTTATGGCCATTTTTGACCTTTGACCTCAAAGTGTGACCTTGACCTTGGAGATATTGACGTAATTCTTTCGCGCGACACACCGTCCAATGATGGTGAACATATGTGCCAAATGATTTCAAAATCCCTTGATGAACGACATAGTTATGGCCCGGACAAGCTCATTTATGGCCATTTTTGACCTTTGACCTCAAAGTGTGACCTTGACCTTGGAGATATTGACGTAATTCTTTCGCGCGACACACCGTCCAATGATGGTGAACATATGTGCCAAATGATTTCAAAATCCCTTGATGAACGACATAGTTATGGCCCGGACAAGCTCATTTATGGCCATTTTTGACCTTTGACCTCAAAGTGTGACCTTGACCTTGGAGATATTGACGTAATTCTTTCGCGCGACACACCGTCCAATGATGGTGAACATATGTGCCAAATGATTTCAAAATCCCTTGATGAACGACATAGTTATGGCCCGGACAAGCTCATTTATGGCCATTTTTGACCTTTGACCTCAAAGTGTGACCTTGACCTTGGAGATATTGACGTAATTCTTTCGCGCGACACACCGTCCAATGATGGTGAACATATGTGCCAAATGATTTCAAAATCCCTTGATGAACGACATAGTTATGGCCCGGACAAGCTCATTTATGGCCATTTTTGACCTTTGACCTCAAAGTGTGACCTTGACCTTGGAGATATTGACGTAATTCTTTCGCGCGACACACTGTCCAATGATGGTGAAGTAATGTGCCAAATTATTTTAAAATCCCTTGATAGATGACATAGTTATGGCCCGGGCAAGCTTTCGGGACAGACCAACAGACCGACAAAGTGACTCCTATATAGCCCCCATTACCAATGGTACTGGGGGTATAACAATCATTTAACTTATCAAATATAATATAATCACTTTTCTGACCGACTCTACTGTTTAAATCGCCGCAAATAAAAACACTACCTAAGCTATCATACAGAAACAAATCATTTTCTAAAATATCAAATGTATCGACATTATTACTGTTGTACATAGGTGAATCTTCTCCACAGATATAGGCTCCACATACATAGATATCGTTCTGGGTATTAAAAAAGAAATGGTCAAGCCAAATAATTGTATCCAAATGATTTTTAACTATTTGTATTCCATCTTTTAATTGCTTTTTAAAATATAAAACAATTCCTCCACTGTTTCTACGGGCTCTTCTATGCTGAAATTTACGGTAAAATTTATGTGAAATGTATCCGTTTAAATGTATATTACTGTTAGAATCACACCATGATTCGTAAAGAAAACAAATATCAGACTGTTTAAAAATATTTACAATGTCAGGGCTTCTCTTTTTGTCTCTGGTAAGGCCATGAATGTTCCACGAAAGGATAGAAAGTTCATCCCCGTCGTGTTCCTACTGTTTTACTGGCTTGCCGTCCACGTACAGGGTATCATACCCGATCCAAGATCGTTTTCTCTCTTTTTTGGCGTCCTTCATTTTCGGCACTAATTTTCGGCGTTTTTCCACCACTTCCGGTGGGAACTGCTCGAACATTTGTCATCCGGTTCCTGACAGGTTTTTCCATTCTCTCCGTACCATCTCCCGGTCCTTAAAATATGTAAACTTGGCAACGATGTTGCGTATCTTACCGGAAACTGGCTGTCCCGGTGAGCGATGAACGCGCTCAAAGCGGATCGTGTCTGCAATGTCCTTTGCAATTTTTAGCTTCTTTTGTAAATGATTACGTAACTTTGTTTCCGTAATTTCCGCCGTCTCGTTGCCGGTGGAGTTGTCCTCTTGGATATTGGTGAACACTAAGTTGTTCCGCATGGATTGCGACTTCAGGTACGCAACGTCGTCCCGCAGCTCCTCTCGCTGATTTTCCAGCATAGCCACCTTCTCGGCCATCTGCGCCGCCCCGACGTCTGCGTACTCCACTCTCTCTTCTAGCGACATAACTCGCGCGTCGGTGCGTTTTACGCGGTCGTTCAACGCTAACCAAATTTTATTGAGCTCTTTGTCAAAGTCCATAACTTTTATCTCCAGGTTATCAAGAACACCAAGCTTACATTCCATGGCTCCTATTCTAACGCCTAATGCGTTCATACAATCCATTAGATCTTTGTTAGTCGGCTCGCGGCCTCCTTCTGCCATATTGGAGCAACTGCTTTGTTTAGAGTAAGAGTTATTCCCTGGTGTCAAATAAAAAGTGTTATCATCTGCAAAGTTCGAATCCGGGAATAACACAACACTAGCTTAACTTAAGATCTCACTCACCGAAATATGAGCTTCAATTTCTTCAGACGGGCCTCTTGGCTTGGTAGCTTTGTTTACATACCCGCTCGCACTCCCACTACTATTTCTGTCTTTTCTCTTCCTTGTCATGTTTAATCATCATTTTAGTTGAAATAAATTAAATAACTAGTCACATATAACTTTCCCACGAATTCCGATATAAATCCAAGCACTAAACACTCTTTAAATTTTAATTTTATCAAAATCTCTCTGATGTAAAACACGTCTTCTCCGCGCCATATCACGTGACCCACTGGGTTACCGTTGCTCATGTGAGAGTTAACGGATTCTCAAGATCCTCTTCTATAGTAACTAGCTTTTTCTGTGAAACCATAAGTCTCAGAGCGATTTTATATTTGTAACTAGCATATAACATTATATTGTAGTCCTCTACACTGTTTGTTTAAGTCTTGTCCCTGGGGTTAAAACTTGCATCTTAAAATGATAAAATCCCAAGAGTGTTGATAGTTTGCATGTTACATCACGTTATGGTCCTGTACACAGTTTGTTTTGATCATGCCCCTGGCCATGCTACATGATTTGAATGGCATAATGTAGCATGATAATTTGAATAAACTTTCTGGAAACCACAAGGCCCTCATGTTTTATGTTTGGTGTTTGACATCAGATTGTGGTCCTCTACAAAGATTGTTAAAATTGTGTCCCTGGGTTTGAAACCGACTATGCCATATAATACAGGTGAGCGATAAAGGGGCCATCTTTGCCCTTTGCCCTTTTGTTGAAAGTGGCTTAATTAGCCATGTAAATTAAACTGACTGAAGTGAGTTTTGTCAAAGTATATATGTATCACAACGCCATTATTTCATGATTGTACCCATGAAATAAAGTCATCAAAATATTGTGGATAACAGTGTTAAATGTTCAGATGGTGTTTTTATCATATGATTTTGTGTAAAAAGCCTCACGTAGGTGACCTTTGACCTTGACATTCGACCTACTCAAGCGAAAAAAAATATGGGTCTTGTCTACATCACTATATGAAGTACGAAATCTTGACAACAAATGTTTATTACGATACTGAATGGGGACAAAGTCTGACGACAAACTAACACATGGGTGGGCGGACAAGCCTAAACAATAATAAGTATGCCTCACACCCCTCAGTATAGTTCAGTATAGGGGCGAACATGAAAACAATGATCAGCAATAATCAATTATGTTAGTAATTGCAGCCTAAGAAAGCAAGCATACTGTTTTGTGAGTTTATAACTAAAACCTTAAAACAGATATATTTACTGTTTATATTTTCAATATAAGTTTTCTTTGCTTACATTCTTTTGATTGTTGCATTACATGGGTCGAGGATCATTGAATGCTCACCTTGGAAACAAAACCCAGAAATATAATACTCGACACCCATGGTTTGGGGCTTCTTTTGACCACAGGGGCAAGCAGTGAACACACTTAGTAGATGACCACTATATGATGTTACCTACTAATAATTACACCTCTCGGCCTTGTCATTCTGGAGATAACGTTATTTGCTATATAAGTCTATATGAATCATGTAATACCTTAGGCATGGCAAGTTTTGACACCAGAGTCAGCCAGCCGCATGATCAAAGCTCTATGCCTTGTTGTTTTAGAGAAGATTTTAAAATTATTGTCCATGTGTTCATATTATATATGTGATCCCTGGAGCATGGTCAGTTTTCACCATGATTTGAATAAACTTTTATGATGTTGCTAAATTCCAGATACGCAAGCTATTGACTTTCCTGTCTCAAACAAGATTTTTTTTTTAAAGATTTTCCATGTTATAGTTAAATTGTGGACATTCAAGGCGTTTCCAATGTCAACCACATAGATATTATTTGACCAACTAAATTATGCTACATACTGAAAATGTTTGGGGGGGCTTCTGACACGTAGATTTCTATAGATTTTATTTGTGTAAGTAAACGTTAATCTGGTGGCCCACTGATCGGGCCAGTTTGACCCAAGGGACATTATTTTAACAAACTTTATATAGTTCCTCTTGATAATGTTGCATACCCAATATGAAAGCCCTAGGGTTTGCAGTTTCAGATTATATTTGTTTAGAGGTATTGCCTATAAAAGTATATGTAAAACAGGTGACCCCGAGTTGAGGCCTGTTTTGACCCCAGAGGCATAATATGAACAAAACATGATTAGATACTACATACCAAATATTGAACCTCAGAGCTGAGGAACCGATTTTTTTAAGTTTTCATTTTTAAAACCCTTTTTGGCCCTGTGCACTAATCAACGGACAGTGATGATTTGAACAATTTTCATAGAGAATCACCAAAGGAACATTCCTATGAAGTAACGTCAAATTCTGCTCTGCAGTTCAGAAGGGAATGATGTTTGAAGAAAAGTGTGAAGGACGCACGCACTGACACACTAGACGGACGACAGACATTACTATATCCCAGAAGCTCACCATGAGCATATTCGCTCAGGTGAACTAAACACATATACTCAATATTTTATTATATAGTAATGCGGCAGTCATTGGTACTTTTACAGGAGTTGGAGTAAGTCCTGACGGGAAGAGGATCTATGTCACAGACACTGACAATGGCAAGCTTCTCACTCTGACCAGGGATGGAGCAGTCACTTCCACGCTACAGGATCCTGCTTTTAATTATTTAGACAAATTCTGTAACATACATGTCACAAATATAGGACAGGTATTTGTATGTGGTGAATCATCTATTAGTCAGGTGAACATAGATGTGGAGAAAATACTGATCATATTACGTGATAAAGGTTTCAAAGATATTACCTCAGTCTATCTGAGTATTGACAAAAAGCAGTTATTTGTGGGGATGCAATACCAAAATCATTGTTTTCAAAGCAAGTGGATGAAGATTGGTAAAATATGTGGTTAGGATCACCTGTTCAGAATGACAGGTAACGCGTGAATTTAAGTACAAGCCGGACTTAATTTCATTCACTGTCCTAACTCAGTAGCGATACTTTGGTTTTGTTATTTGGTTCATACATGTGTTTTATTGATATTTGTTCAGGCTGTTATCACCCTTTGAATAATACTTAGTTTCTGAGCGAGATCTCTGATAATAATAATCTGACTTTATTAAAACTTTAAAGGCAGCATCCCTTTAGGGTGTACATGCGTATTAACATGCAGTATCCTTATAGGGTAACCATTTGCATACCTTGGTCAGGTTGTTCATTTCAAATGATTTTATAGGAATTATTTTCCTCTGAACAATAATTAGTTTTCGCAAAATAGTTCATACAACATGGTCAGAATTCGATGAAACTGTATAAGTAGCACGCATAAATGGGGGGGCCATGTTATTATTAAAAGGACGTTCATCTCCAAAGATTTTTCAGGAAGTTATTGTCCTTAAATAATTATTGTTACATTTTTTAATTTTGTTTCGTTTCTGCGCGAAATCTCAGAAAATGCTCATCCCAATTTGATGAAAACTATGTATTCTGTTCAGTACAGTACCTCATAGTGTGGACTTGTTCATATTGGCCGGTCGTTTTTTTTTTCTAACGATTTACTGAGAGTTCCTGGACTTTCTCTACAATTCATTTTTGCTGTGCATGATAAATGGAATTATTTATCAAACAAATGTAATGACAGTTTAGGCAGCTTCTGTACCGATTGGTCATGCACAACTTGTCAGGTTGTTCTTTTTCGTTGATCTTTCATAGAATATTACCCAATTGTCTTGATTCCAGGCTTTCAACTAGCCCGTTCATTGATATGGCGCATTATAGGGGAGTGTCCACCAGTTTCACAATTATTCGTGTTCATATTTGCTAAGTTAAGATAGCACATACATATGTATATAATAATTATAGTGTTAAAACAAAAGTACCTGTATTTTAATTGCAATTCAAATCATCTTATCATTAATAATAAAAATAAATCGATTTCCTTACGTATAGTGTGACCGTCAGATTGTTAAGTGTAAACAAGCTTTAACTTGTACATATGATTAAAGACTGATTACGCATAGATTAGGTCAATATCATCAAACGCATGATACACCCATATATGCAGCATTTGTACTTCTTTAACAATTATCTTTGTTGTATTATTGTAACTTGGTATTGCTGCTGCTATTGATGTTCGTGTTTAATTTAATAAATAAACGTGTCATTTAGAACGCTTGTTTGTCATATGATAATACATGTCAAAAATTGTATAGAACTATTAATACTGCTGTATGCATAATGTATGTATTATGCAAGCATCGAATTATAGCCTAACACAACGATCGGACAGTAACCTGTTATCTCGCTTCAACTCAATTATCAGTTTAAATTATATTATCAGAACATATTTTTGTGATCAGCAAAGAATGTTTCAATTTAGATAAGAAGATTTATAACAAACATGACACAAAATAACCTGCATATACATAAAACAAACAGTGTTAGATTCTGTATAATATGTACATAGAGGAGAGATATTAAAATGGATACAAAAAAGTGTGTTGAATTTTTATGACTGCTATAGGTAAACCTATAGCACGCATGTTTTCATTTACAATAATCAATACCATACGTTTGTCTATGACAAATTACCAATCATAAACAACAGGAAGGGAGCCCTACTACCTTAGCTAACGTTCCAATCCTATAAACTTAAGAGGTTTGTAACTTATCTTGTAAACACATTATGTAATAAATATGTTTAAACCAATCATAAACAACAAAGAATACTTTCACTAGTATAACTCTTAAATAAGTTCAGTATAGTGAAGATACCAATATACATCATGAAATAGAATGGTCTCATAGACAATCTCAATACAGGATGTCTTTGATAGCCCTGTAGTAAACTCGTCTGACATATTTCTGAAAATTATATATTATATATTTTATCACGTGTAACCTCTATACCACCGTATGAAAGAGCTTGAAGCGGCCAATATCAAAAGCGACTACCGTCTGCAAGTTAACGATATAATATCATATACAATGTACATGTTTTTGCAAAAAAATTATTACGGTTTTTGCTTCATCTAAAAATGTAACACCGAGTTTTACATAAGATTAACTACACAATTCTGAATACGGGCCTAAAGGTTAAAGCCGAAATTTTGAAGAAAAATATTGCTGAACATGAATAGATACAACTGTAATGCTATAGTAACATGCTCGTTTGTTTAAAAACAATTTATAAAGGCGAATTTTCCTTAAACCACATTTATTTACATTATTACAAAACATACACGGGACAAGTGCCCTGTATAATCAGTATTGATTATCCAAAATTGCATAGCATGAATATCAAGAAACTATATAAGAATTGAAATTATTAATCATATACCCAACCTTTCTCACAGAACACATACTATAAACATAAACTGATTCACACTGGGATCACCAAATTAGAACAGTCAATGCAAAGCATTGGGTGTTAAAATCGGTTAAAGGGCTTGCCTAAAGACCAAGACCAACGCTAAAAGGTAAAGTTCGTGTGCTGTGGAAATGGCGTGTGTGCTTTAAGCGGGGCACTGGGAAGAAAGGGACTAAAAAAGGATGCCAGTGTGACACGCGAATTAAATAAAAACGCAGTATGGTCGACATGGCGTTCTGAATGAATGAATTAACAATAATCACCCATTGGATA
>VMBQ01000805.1:151411-231091 GCA_007657795.1 Dreissena rostriformis | reverse complement strand
CAGCGTTCAGATTTATCAGAACGCGAATTATTTCAGCTAGTGATGGTGATGCTGATGATGATGCTGACATGGATGGATTCAGAAACATGAACAAAATCACAAATTTTTAATGATATTAAATTATTTAAATTAAATACTTACATTACTTCAGTTTATTATCATACGATTCCCTTTTATAGAGCGTCTCCTGATAATGTGATATCGATAATTTTGTTCACATTAAAGTAGTTTAACATTAAAGGGACTTGTTCACAGTTTTTTAAAATGATGATTAAAAAAAATATATCATATATTCAAGAAAGAATGTATGCATTATGTTTAAACAAGCCAAATAATGCTCTTGACTAAGAAAAATATTTACAATATTTAGTTAATGAAGGAATAATTATCATTCGAAATCGGTAAAATAATATCTCGTATTTAACAAGAATATGGAGAAAAAACATAGGTAATCAATATAACGGTTATCTTCGCTATTTCATACCAAAGGCTGCATTGCGCAGTGGTAGCACATTGGCTTTTGCTTTCAGAGGTCCCGGGTTAGAATCTGTTTTTTTGTTGCTATAATAATTAGTTAAGACTATTAAAAAAACGTTATTGAATTGTTAGTTAACATGTTTAATAACATTTTTCAAAAATACAAAAATATGTTGACAAGTCCCTTTAAGGACGAGGCTCTCATGATGACGTCACACCCATGCGCTCCGAGTATTTTGATTAACTTCGCTTCAAAACAAACACAAACAAAACAGGTATAATTCCATTAAAATCTAAAAATAATACAAATGTATCCATACATTTTATTGGTCCTTTTTATTAAATTTTCTCATAAATTGCAGTGAAGCAGTCAACTGCATTACTGTAGTGGTAACACAACAGAAAACAATTACATTACTTTCGCTTTTTTTCGATTTTCAGTAAATGTCACATGAAATCATCGTAGATTCTAGCATAAGTTCAGTGTACGAACATGGCATCAGGCGATATAAGAGTGTTCAGTGGGAATACTCCCCGTCAGATTGGACGTTTATTATATCAAATCTTGTAACACTTCACTGAATCAAAGGTGTGGCAATATAAGAGTGTTCAGTGGGAATACTCCCGTCTGATTGGACGTTTATTATATCAAATCTTGTAATACTTCACTGAATCAAAGGTGTAAGTTTAGTTGGCCTAATGCCTATCGCAATCGAGTGCTCTGTTTTACGGTGTGACCTCTCAATTCCAGGTAACCACACGCGTAGTGAATGTTATTGCAGTTTTTTTTAAATAAAACTATTGGACTTGCATGGTTAAACACGCTGTAAATAAACAATTTTGACATGGATTTAACAGGAATTAAATAAATCTTTGAAGGTTAATCGTTTATTGTTGTATTGTTTGCATAATTCAGAAATTCTGTTACTCATTTCCTTAACCACTCGATACACGGTAAGCCGAGGATATATTTATTTTTGAACAAAATCACATAGTGAAAAACCAAGTAAATCGGAATCTCTTCGTTTGATCCATAAATAATTCACAAGTGACCTTCTGAATTTTGTATAGACAGCCTCTTTTCCAGAAGAAGCAACCATAAGTTAATCTTAAGGTTTAAATATGTACGTTTTGTGTTGAAAGACGCTCAATTATCAAAAGTTTGTCATAATATAAATGTGCCTAGAAATTAAATATTTATGTTTCATTAAGTTATTTTATTCTTCTAAATTCCACCTGCTCAGAATAGTTTTAAGTTCCTTTGTGTTGAGCACCTTAGGGCCCATGGCTCTCTTGTCATTTTTGACTGTCAGAATTTCTGATTGTGACATAACTTCTGCCATGTTTGATAAAATGCCAATGTAAAATCAGTTTCAATAGCCACCTAAATGCTGATGGCCAAGCTCAGGGCCAAAATACCCTTTTTGGGGAAGGGGCCTCAGCCTTTTTTTAGGGGTAAAATATCGGGATTTTTTCTTATTTAGGGACAATAAGAAATTTATATTTCATTTGGATACATGTACATAAAATAAATTATATTGGGAAGCCACAAAGTTAGGAAGGTACAGATACTCTACAGATACAAACTTGCACTGACTGTGGATTTAGATTGCTTGGTACTTACAGTGTTTTTTTTCCTTCTTTGGACGGGTTCGGTAAACGGACCCGTTCCCAATGACCTACAGACCCGTTCCCAAAATTAACCGGACCCGTCCCAATTTCCAATTTTACCCCTCAATTAGGAATTTTTGAGTCCCATTTGGGGAAAATAAGTGGTTTCTTTGGTTGGGGAAGCGGCCGATGTTCGGCTTCTTCAAAAACGTTTTTTTTGGCCCTAAAGCTAAATCAGTTTTAATCTTATTGTCTTGCAGAAGATAAAAACTTGCAAAAGGAAGATAACAGAGAAATGTTTCTATGAAAAATGAATTGCCCTAGGTGCTACTTACTCCTGAAAATTATGTGCATTTTAACCCAGCACGGACAAGCAGGCATCGGCTTTACCCTTTACCACTCAGATATCCATTTTGATGCATGTATAATCCCTTTGAAAATCATATTTAATTTAAGACCTTTCTTACTAGATTAAAGTTTTAGAGGCTTCATTTCCAACCCTAAGGTACTGATCAGCAGCAAACAGCAGAAAACCTGAACAGACTGCGAGTTACTTGCAGGCTGTTCTGGTTTTATGCTGTTTGCATATAGCTATCTTCACTTTGCTTCTGTGTGGTAAAGTATTAAGTGAACCTCTGGGCATGTCACAGTGCACCGCTAGGATTTGGATGGGCGCTCTTTTGTCAAAAGCAAACTTTATTGCACGTGGTTGTAATGTATTATCCCTCTGACATTTTTTATATAATATAACATGTGTCATATGTTTAATACTACATGTATTTTTATTGTTTTCATGATGAATAAAAACTTATTTCTCTGTGTGAATTTAGATAATTTATTGAAGATTAAAAAAGGGCTTGGTGGGGATCCAAGGCGGCAGGTTGGGACCTTTGGGAGGTAGGGTGCTGTGTCCTTCCAGGGTTTTTTAACCTTATATAACAGACGCCCAATATCAGCGTCTTCCCCCACCAATCTAGGCTGGTTTTTTCCCTTTCCGGACCAAAAAATTCCTCCTAAAAAATTTTTTTTTTTTTTTTTTTTTAATATATAAAGATATGTCTCATGATTATTATATCTCAATACAATTTCAATTTAATCTTGTCAAACGTAGTCAATCCCAGTTAAGATGGTCTATGAAGAAAATAACACTATTTTTTTTCTTTTTAACCCTTTTAGAAGTAAAAGTAAGACTCTTTACATTTTCCCCCATTATGGAAAACACGCGCACAATTTTCCCACCAAAGTGGAAAAAGGCGCATAAAATTTCCCCCACATAAGGGCTAAAGGCGCCATCCCCCACAACCCCAAAAAAACCTGCCTTCTATTTAATTTTATCTGGAGCACAGAATATTTATTATAATAACTGTCTTATTTAGGGAGTCAACCGAATTAATCAAGATTTTGTTTTCATTAGATCATTTTGGGTTGCCACGTTCGAGCTTAACAAGCCCGGACTGAGCTTTTTCTAGTAAACGTCATTCAAATATGTACCTTTACGTTGAAATCTGCTTCCCTATTAAAAACTACCAGGGGCTTTACAATTTCCTTATGGTGTGTATCTATAAGTAGTCACTTAAAGAAAAACCTCAGTATAATTTTTCTATGTACTGTAGCTTATCATGCAAACATTTCAGTATTTGTATTTGTATTGAGTTAAATGTAAATAACTAATTAGGCATGGATATTTTAAATCTGTGTAACATTTTACAATTGGGGGTGGAGGGAATTTTTGGGGTTTTACTACACAGTAACAGTTAACATGACCACCTATTTGCACGAATACCTGCTCAAAATAGATTGTCCATTCTACTTGTATTTCAGCGTTTTCCTGAACAAACCAATATCCAGCGAGACAAGTGGACCTGCTTCAGGTACTACAGGGATGACTTGCAACAGTTCTGTAAATGATGCAGAGATGAATGAGATACTGCACGCAATTGGAGAAAAGGTTCTGCCTGCTATGAAGGAGGGAACTTTTGTCCTCAAGACAAGTGGCGATACTAAAATGATAACAGCTTGTCCAGGTTTGGTCATGTGTGACTCCTTGGATGGTGCAACTGTGAAAAAATCAAGATGTGGGGTAACTAGGGTCCAGTCGTTGTCTTCAGGGGGGTCCAATGAAACAGGTGACAGGAAAACGGATAATGTGGTTGTGATAGAAAACTATGACAAGAGTGCTGTTGAAGAAGTGCAACTTCCTATGGACACTTTTGATAGTTTTAAATCCAAGCCAATGTCAGAGTTTAGTCCTCATAAAAATGATACTCAAAATAATAGTGACAATGGCAGAGAACGTAAAATAAATAGTGACGGTCAAAATAGCTATCTCAGTTGTTGTGAAAAAGAGAGCCAAACTAGAAGTCATAATGAATGTCAAAATGATGCTTATAATGATACATGTAATGTTATTGGCCATGAAGATGAAAGTAAGTGTGAACCTGAAAGTTCATGTCCAGATCCAAAAACCAAAACCAAAAAAACATCAACCAGCACTAGAAAAGTTAGTCATCCAGATAAAACTACAAACAATCAATGTGAGTGTGCAATAGACAACCAATCAGTGCACAAGCGTTTTTTTACATGCGGGACATGCATGAAAAGGTTCGGCACCATTTGCAAACTTCACATCCATTTGGCCAGCCATGCTTTGGGGAGCTCTTACCGCTTTGACCACGTTAATTTGACTGGTTATCCGGAATTTGATACCTTCAACAGCTTTGCCCAGACTGGTCCTGAACTTCTTGCCGATTACTCGTTTACCGTGGAGTTCAATGCAGTTGAATGTCAAACTGATTTAACGATGATGGATGGACGTCCTGATGAAGTTGTAGAAATAATAGAAGTGAATGAAGACAAGGGTTCTGAAAAACTTAAACAAATACATAGACAGGGCAAAGAAGTTTATGCTCTTGCTAATGAAAATGGAAGAAAGAGTGAGGAATGTTCCAGATTTGTAAAGGAGATGATTTTTGAAAAAGAAGTGCATGAAAATGTGAAAACGAAGCGAAAAAGAAAGCAACTGAACCCTTGTACAAGTATAAATGGTTATCAGCCTGCGGAAATAAAAAGTGAACGTCAACATGTCAACGGTGATTCAGTTGATGCAGCTGAAGACCGCATGGTGGTAGATGCCACAGTCATGGGAGTTAACGAAGAAATAGACAACACTAACAATTTGAAAGAGGATGTTGAAATTTATACTAAAAAAGCTGATGCCAAGGACTATGGACTTGTAACTGATGAAAACCCTGAAGGCTTTTGCTATTTGGGAGGGTTTGATAAAAAGTTTGTCATACATAAACCTAATAGAGGTAATTCTAGCAAAAACACTGGGATAAAGAGAAAACATTGGACAAAAGAACAGAAAGAGTCGAAAGAGAACTCGCAAAAAAGAAAAACAAGTAAAAGAAAGGTAAATGGTCAAAAGAAAAATTCAGAAATAAAAAAGACAGAATTAAGTAATGGACTGGCGAATAATGAAGAAAATGTTGGTGGTGAAAGTTCTGAATGTGCCGCGAAGAAGACTGTAAAGGAGCCCATTAAACGGGAGTTTTGTAAAATTTGCAATAAGAACGTCTGGGAGACAAAAATGGCCCGGCATCAACTTCAGCATCAAGGTATGGGTATAAATAGTTCTATTTCTGTCATAGGTATAAATAGTTCTATTTCTGTCATAGGTATAAACAGTTCTATTTCTGTTATAGGTATAAACAGGTCTATTTCTGTCATAGGTATAAATAGTTCTTTTGCTGTCATAGGGACATTACACTGGTTAGGATGAATGAATGTATGCCTCAGCAAGAGAAACTGCCTTTCAATGTCTGAATAAGTACAAAATGTACACTACCATGTGCATGCACATTAAAAGGACCAGTAATGAGATTCAGAACTATATAATATTATTACATTGTACATAAAGATGCAGCTTATTTAATTACGGGCGATTTCCTACTGATAATTTTTTTTTATTTTTAAGTACTCTTGAACTTCCACTGAATGCAAGCCCTTACCTGTTTGTCTACTGTTACATTTAGTGCCAGCAGTTGACGTGATGTGTGAGAAGTGTGGAAAGACATGCACCAGTCGCCAGCAACTGAGCAAGCACCTGCTGACACACCGAGATACCAAACCACACAAATGCTCCTTTTGTCCGGCCCAGTTCAGTGCCAAGAAGGATTACACAGTGCATATTGCCAACCACAAAGGTATGGGAAAGATTAAATTATTTATTATTAACATTGCCCTTTAATGTTTACTGTCCAAAGACCTATAAAAAAGAGGGTGTGCATTAATGTATTTTCTTTGGAATAAGAAAAGTATTATACATTTTATAAATCTTAATAAATGTTATTGTGGTTAGGCTATGTCCGGCGTATGTCATCACTCTAGAGTCCACATTTTTCATCCAATCTTGATAAAACTCTGCCAGAATGTTTATTTTTACAGTATTTAGGCTGTTTTTGTATCTTGGACACGGGGCATCCAAAAACAAGGTCACCAGGTCAACTCTTAGAAATACCTTGTTACCACTCTAGAAGCCACTTTAATTACTGATTCTTGATGAAACTTGGTCAGAATATTCATATTGACAATATGGCCAAGTTTGAATCTGGGTAACATGCG
Source organism: Dreissena rostriformis (assembly GCA_007657795.1). Classification (NCBI taxonomy): domain Eukaryota; kingdom Metazoa; phylum Mollusca; class Bivalvia; order Myida; family Dreissenidae; genus Dreissena; species Dreissena rostriformis. The sequence goes on along the minus strand of VMBQ01000805.1, from coordinate 224,380 downwards.
TCCAAAAATTAGGTCACCAGGTCAAATGTAAGAAAAACCTCAACTTTAAGCTTGTTACCACTCAAGAGGTGATCTTTTTCATCCAATCTTGATAAAACTTGGTGGAGAAGCCTCAATAATGACTCAGTCTTGATGGAACTTCTTCAGAATGTTTATCTTGACAATATTTAGACCGAGTTCGAGTCTAGGTAACATGCGTCCAAAAATAAGGTCACCAGGTCAAATGCTAGCCTAGGGAAGACTTGTTATCACTCTAGACACCTCATTAATGAATCAATCTTGTTGAAACTTGGTCAGAATGTTTTTCTTTACAATATCAGGTTGAAACTTGGTAGGGAATGTTTTTCTTGACAATATCAGGGCCATTTTTGAATCTGGGTCAAGCGGGGTAAAAAATTATGTCAACAGGTCAAGTGTTGACAACTGATGTATGATGTGACTCTGGTCAGCCCTTTAGGGCCATCATGGCCCTGTTGTTTGATGCCTGTTAAATTTCTTCTAAACTTGTATTCTAGTTTGTAATAAAGCTTACAACTTTGTCTGGGTTTAAAAAGATAGTGGGATGTGCATATCCTTAGTCATTTGTGTAACCAATGAGCTTGAATCATTATGCAATAAGAGCCTAGTAGAAAGAGATTTTCTCTTGCCAGAATACATATGTTTATTATTTTAGTGTAAATAACAATGCACTCTTCCTGGGCAATGACAATATGTGTACAGGTGAAAGCTGATGATGAACGTTCATTGGTCTTTCTCTCATGTATCTCCAACTTTTCAGGTGATCGTCCGCATGTCTGCAATGTCTGTGACAAGCGGTTCCTCACCAACAAGTCTCTGCTCCAGCATCAGGAGAATGTTCACATGGGTCTCACTAAGTTCCAGTGTGAGCACTGTGAGCGCAGGTTCTTCAAGGTATCTTACATGTCCACTACTGTTCTCCATAAAGTTATGTTTCAACTTCCATACTGGCATCTATTTATAATAGGCTTATGCATACAGGTCAATATTAGGCCAAGTTGTTTGGTCTTCATGTCCTTAGGTTCCGTTTTGGGCACTGTTAGTGCGAGATCTTTAAAAAAAATGTTACCATTGCTCACAAGTGAAATTTGTAATTTGACATACATCTGTTATTGTTTAAAACTAAATGCCCCTTAAAATTCTTATTTTCGAATGCTGAAGTATTTTGTCTGAAGAATGTTTGAAATAACAATGTTGGTACATGTATGCCATTTATCTGTAATCATTTATCTTGTTGTCCAAGAAAACAAATTGTTTACAATTTTGATATTTCAAAATCAAATGAATAATTATTATTTTGTCACTGGAGATAACTGGCAGATTTTTGCTTATAGTGGAACTTGTTTGTCTCTCTTGCATTGAAATTCAGTATTTTATTTAGTACAGGAAAATTGAAACTTCAGAAACATGTGATCTATTGTCATTACACTATCGGACAGTACAATGTATAAAACACAGCTTTTACATAGAAAAGGGTCAATACCTTTGAACAGCAATTGAAAGCGTAGTGGGTTAAAATACTGTTTCAAGGTGAACTGAGAAACAATCCCAAAACACATAAGTGTAATGAAATATTAACCTCAAAGCCTTTGCATTTCAAATTTAAATGCTATAAACAACTTTAAATTATTTATTTATATATCAATTTCATTACTAAAAATTATATTTGTTTAAAATTCACCAAAGGATAACAATTGCAACTTTCTCAGCCACAACAAAATTAACTTTAGTGCAATACACTATTAGCATGAACCAATGATTTTTTTAAACATAAATAATTGATTTCAAATGCCTGCAGGAATAATATTTAAGGTATTAGAAAGCATTTTCTTTTTGTTTTAATGGATTACTTTGAAAATTCTATTTTTTATGATTTTTTTAGCAACAAGGGGTAATGAACTTAAAAATAATGTTATTGAATTTCTAACCAAAAACTGGTACCATGGAAATACTGGATGAAATGCACACTTTTCTTCAAAACAATCCAAATTCTAATGCTTTTTTTTCTTGATAAAATATCTCCTATACTAACTAGAAATACCACTTTTGATCAGAAAATTAATACAAAAAGATGTTTTAGTTGTTTTTAATTTCAATAAGCATACTGTTTACCCGGTAGCCTCTTTGCCTGTATATTCAGCCACTTAAAGACTTAAATTGACAGTTTATACTGAATGAAAATATTTTCAACACAAGTGAGACATTGAATTAAATTTGTTTTCTAATCTTTACAAAAAAAAATCAAGGCGAAGTTATTTAAATATCAGGTATGTCCTTAGTAACATGAAAATTCTAGGAAGGCTNTTGTTCAATACCAATACATAAATGATTTCAAAGCAATATTTTATTGATTTCAGCAAGGAACACTGTCTATAACCGCGAAAAAAAACATTCCGAACTTTTTGGTTTACGATTTTTATTTTCTAAATAGCTTGCATAGAGCATGGCATTGAATGTTCTGCAAGATAAATGTCTCTACTTTCTTGATTGGATGATTTCAGACTGTTTAATCCAATCAGAAAAGAGCTTTTAATTGTAATTTAGACCCATGTTAAGCGAGATAATAAAGAACCACTTTTTGGTTACTGCCGATTTGAGACATCACGAGTTGCCTCCCTTGTTGGTTCATGCTAACACTATAAAACCACGTTCTGGGAAAACTGGGCTTAATGCATGTGCGTTAAGTGTTGTCCTAGATAAGCCTGTGAAGTCTGCACATGCTAATCAGGGACAATACTTTCCGCTTTTATGGAATTTATTGTTTAAAGAAAGTCTCTTGAAACGAAAATTCAGTCTAGGCGGAAAGTGTTATACCTGATTATCCTATGCATACTTCACAGGGTAATCTGAGACGACACTTTATGAAAATGCATTAAGCCCAGTTTTCGCAGAACTCGGATCTATTAATCTCTTATTGGTATTTTCAATTCAGCTGTTTCTTGTACAATTTCAGCACTCCGGCTTACAAGCCCACTTGGCGACGCACTTCGATGCCTCCCACCCCTGCACCTACTGCGACCGCAAGTTCAGAGACAAAACATCACTGAGAAGGCATGAGCGCATTCACACGGGCATCAAGATGTACCAGTGTCACATTTGCGCGCACGCCTTCAATCAGTGCACGCCGTACTTCATCCACATGGAGAAGAAACATGACATGGGTAAGGCCGTAGTGAAGGAGCAGCTCAAAGTGTTGCACGAGGCCAACAGGCGCCTGGGTATCAAGCAGCCCACGTTGATTCTTCCCAGAGACGTTGACAGATTGAAAGAGGAACTCGATAAAGGGGGGACGGGAGAAATGGAAATACTCAGAACCGAACAGTTCGTTCAAAACGTCCCACAGCCCAACAATGGCGGTGGTTCTGCAGGAAAACACATTTTAAGAAAGAGAAAAGAACAGGTCCCGCGTAAACATATTTTGAATGAAAACGCCGCCACGGAAATGATTCAGTATGAGTATACCTACAGTGGGAGTTTGCCCACTGAATTTGTTATGGAAACCGAGCATTGTCATTCAGGGACAATTTTGATTGCATCAGAGGGTCAAAATGGTCCTGAATCAAATTCCGCAGTGAATGACGTGTACGAACTTCACATACCTGAACCAAGCAGCCTGTTTAGTCACAGTACTTCCCAGACAGAGATCCATGGAACAATTTCAAACAGAGTCATGGTAACTAAGGACAAAAGAGTTATCATAAAGCCTTTGCATCAAGAGATTGATAATTATGTTACATGTCCCATTGAGGACAGTGCTGCCAGCACATACACCCAGTCTGGATACATGGACACTGTCTCAGTGCCTGTGGTGTCACAAGATGCCCTCTCAACAGTTGCCCTCAACAATGGTCACACCTCCCATTCTGTGCCATTTTACGCGAAGCAGTATTTGAACTATACTAATCTTAGTAACTTGTCAAACGTTACAAATGTGACATCTTCGAGTATGTATCAAGGTGAATTATAATACCCAGAGGCTAAGTTCCACTAAGAGCCAGAAATGCAAAGAAAACGAATATTTTGAAATTGGACATCTGTTTTTTACATTTAGTATAAACAATGTATCATAGTAATTTTATAAATACATGTATATGTATGTGTGATAAAAGATAATGTATTTGTTATGGCTATTAAAAATGTGTTGAGAAATTTTCCAGGATATGATAACATATATTAATTCTTCAGAATAATGAAAGCTTTTCTGTGTGGCTATTATGGTCATTTGTATTGATGGCTTGTTGTCAGTGTCTGTCATCGACAGTTTGTCTCATTAAAAATCTTTCAAAATTTTGATGTGTTGAATAACATAGATACAATTGACGGGGCCGTTTTTATGATATGGATATACTCATATAGTGAAGAATGTTCTTGTCAATAACTGCTGATCGGATTTGAAATAATGTCACAGTAGTATTTCTTGAATGATCTTTACTTAAATCCTTTACATTGTAATCGATCTTTTATAAAAGATTTGAATAAATTTCATATAAGTAGTGTCACTTTAACTTTAAATTGGATTTTCCCTAAAACGAGACCTTCTTTAAATTACAAATTCAATAAAACTGGAGACTGCAAAAGCTAATCTGGGACGACACTTAACGCACATGAATTATGCACAGTTTTCCCAGAACGCGGGTCTAATGATGATTCATGATTANAAACATTGGCCTTTTCTTGATTCACAGAAGTTGATTTTCCTGAAACATTGTCAAAAAGAGTAGAAATACCTTGAGCGTCTTGTTTGGAGTTTTTTAAGAGACTACAGTTTCTTCGGATTAAAGTTGGATCTGTTCTCTTGAACGTCAGGGTCTTCAATGCCTAAAATAGACTCAATATATTTATTATAAGAAATTTTGTTATTTCGTTTGATAAGGTTTTTAACATTTAGGAACATTATATATATTTTTCTGGTCTTATGAAGTCCATTGTTCTTGAGTCTGAAATAAAGTTTATCTCTTTTTCTCATTAGTCGTTTTATCGGTTGGGTAATCCATGGTAATGATCTTCTTGTACCTAAAGTTTTTGAGGGAATAAATTGTTTAATACCAGTTAGGTTAAAATCTGCAAGCAAGTCAATAAGGTCATCATAAAGTTTTACATTACTACATCCAGGTTTAATTGTGAGTCTGTGTTTTGTATCACAGGAGAACTTGAGGTAATTAAAATATCCAAGTATCCAAAAATTTCCTTTCAGGTTGGCTAACCGCTCTAGGGATTTCCTAAATTCTTCTGAACTTAGCACATCAGATTCTTTTGGTCGATAGTATGCTGCAATATATAAAGGTTTACAGGAGGTTAAATGAATTTTAATCCAGAGTATTTCACAGTAAGTTTTTAGTTTCTGTTCAGTCGCCAAAATTGTGTCTTTCACCAAAATAAAGACTCCTCCACCTTTGCTGCTTCGGTCTTCTCTGAAGGGGGTATAACCTAAAGAGTTTGGGAAAATTTCACAGTCTTCGTGATCTTTGGTCAACCAGGATTTCGTACATACAACAATATCCGGTATATAATTATCTAATAAGGCAAATAATTCAGCTTTTTTATTTGCTATGGACTGAATGTTTACCCATATAACTTTTAGTTGTGGGTACTGTTTAAAGGGTGTTTTCAGAGATCCAGGCTTGTTGGCCGACTGCGTTTTAGTCCATCTTGTCTGTGTAACATCATTTAGTGGTTCAAATCTGTTATGGGAAGAGAGGGACGACAACGAGTGCAATGAACCAATCGAGAAATTATGGCAATCACATATCGGACATACCCACGAAAAAGACACATCTAATGCCACTAGGCCATTGTATGTATTGGGATCAACATTCTGACAATTTATATGGAACCAGTGAGAACATGTGTCACACTCTATGGCTAAATCATTTCCCAAAACTTCGGTACCACATGAACCACATGGGTATTCGGGGCCGGGATTCGTCTCTATGTCATTAGATAATGAGACAAGCAAAATACATAAGTATATCAATGATGAAGTACGAGTACATTTCTGTGTAATACGCCACTTGTTGAATTTTAGTAAACTACCATAAATCTGAACATTTCTAGGCAGGATACTATTTGGAAGAACAGTGGGACTTGGCTGGTTGGGGAGGCTGCTGTTTGGAGTGAAAATAAACAAGTATAAGAACAGCAACGCTGTCAAAAGGATCAAAATACCTGTATGCATAATTCAAAACAAGCCTGTAATGGCTGCTACCAACGGTCAAGGTCACTTGGACGAAAAACTGTAATGCACACAAAAGTACTATAACTACCAGAAACGGAGGCAAGTAGCAAATGAATCAGTGAAACAACCTCTTATTTCATGAACACTACCTATTAAACCTAAAAATCAAACCCTTGAAGTCTAAGATAAATGTCTTTTAATTTATTTTTAAGAAATTTTGACGAGAATCGAAAACGTTTGTTAGTCAGCACGACGCATGAGCAATCGAAAATCAAAGTTACTTGGCAGTAACGTTTTATTTAATCTCTATGCAGTTACTTTAAAGAAGCGTAAAATGCACCTCGTTCTCAATTTTAATTTGCCTATTGTCGTCAGATGCGAACTAGGATATACAATTAACAACTGAAAGCCGCAGCTGACCACCAGAGAATCCGAGCACAGCATTTATCTGGCGCTAGGTGGCTTTATAATTATACAGAGGCAATTTATTGTATGGGGTTTATACTATTAGACATGTTATATTCTAGCATAATACGTTTGCGACAGTGCGATAGTACGATGGCGACAATGCGAGAGTGCGAGAATACGATGACGACAGTGCGACAATACTATGACGACAGTGCGACAATACAATGGCGACAGTGCGATAGAACGATGGCGACAATGCGATAGTGCGATAATACGATGACTACAGTGCGACAATACGATGGCGACAGTGCGATATTAAGACGGTGACAATGCGATAATACGATAACGACAGTGCGACAATACGATGGCGACAGAACGATATGGCAATCGCATTGTCGCCATCGTACTATCGCATTGTCGCCTTCGTACTATCGCGTTGTTGCATTGTCGCCATCGTACTATCGCACTGTCGTCATCGTATTCTCGCACTCTCAAATTGTCGCCCTCTGGATTTTAATGTGTTACCACGATGGCCCTAACGGTATTCCGTAATAACCGGTCAAGAATTCAACGAAGAAAGATAGAATTGTTATCTAAGGCCTGCATGCAGCTACGCCACTGGATATGGTTGTGTAACTATTGGTTATGTAATAATACCAGCTGCGCAATGAAGTTGTAAGAAGGGTGTATACTGGTTTCAGGTTGGCTGTGTGCACGTCGATTCTTGTCTCATATCTTGAAAACTGTTAGAGGTATCAGCTTAACACTTCATTGGTAGGTATATCTCATTAAGGGGGTAAGTATTGCTTAAGAACCATAACTCTAGCGACCCTATTTTTAGAGATACTGTCCTTTTTGATGTTTGTACTTACATTTTGTCTGGAGCATATCTCAAGAACTATAAGAGGTATCAACTTGAAACTTCATAGGTAGGTAGAAATATATGAGGGGAAGGGGGCTTTCAGTGCACCAGAACCATAACTCTTGCTCATCTACTTTTAAAAGTTATTGCCCCTTTTTAATTTTCCTACTCAAGTTTTGTCGAGCATACATGTATTTCGAAAATTATTTGACGTATCAATTTAGAACTTCATAGGTCTCTTAAAGTGGGTGTGTAATTCACAATAACCGACACCAATTAACCATAACACTTGCTCTCCTACTTAAACAGTTATCGGCTTTGGTATGTTTTTTAACTGACATTTTGTCCAGTATATATACAAAAATAAAAAGAGATATCAACTTGAAACTTCATAGACATGCAGATCTGATTGAGAGGATGTGCAGTGCAGAAGAGCCAGAACACTTGCTTCCATATTATTACAATTTATTGCTATATGTCAAGTTTTGTTATTACATATTGTCGAAACTGTTATATATACACACTTAATACCTATGGGAAGATTTCATTGAATTTGAGAGAATGCGCAATGTACAAGAACCATAACTGTTGCTCCCCTTTTTAAGAGGTATTGCCCTTTGTTGTTTTGTCCGTAGCATTTCTGCATTACTGTCAGAAGTATCAACTTGAAAATTTGACACGGTCACTCGATGACGTGTGTTCTGTAAACCGCTAAGGACACCATTGCAGTCTTGACATCACACTCGTTGACTAGTATTCGGCTATTAGTCTCAAAATTGCCGATGCAGTAAGCGGATTTATTTATTCGTGACTACTGGTGGCTAAGGTTGTAACACTATTGATTCGATCTGTGAAAATAAGCAGTATGTGATGCATCATATTGTGAATACGAAAATTTGTCCATAATTAAAGGATATTAAGCTCACATGCACCCTCACGATGAATCAATTAAGAGCTATATTATTATCGTGGAAATACATGTATTGATAAGTATTTAAAGCCAATGAAACACTGTATTGTCAACAAAGTACTGTTTATTATTATAATTGAAGTTGGAGTAACAATAATTCTAACAATAAAGTAGAATTATGATTTCACGATTTCCGATGTACATTTTCTTTACTCTTTAAAGGGTAAAGAAAACGATCTCCGCTCATACAAATGTTGCTTTTTAAACTAAACAGAAGATGTTTTAATAGACGGATAACTTGAAAAAATAATCTTAAACTCATGTTGTTTAACACTATGTAGGGCTTTTGTTTACCTAACGGTGTTATCGGAGGGGACTTAAGGTTTACTCGCTGTTCGTCGGTTTGCCCGTGTGTCCGAATCTTGATCCTGAGATAGTATTTCAGCAAGATTGATTGCAACCTGGTATGTGGATAGAAGGTCATATGGGGAATATGCACGTTATTCCAGTTTTGTTGTTGTTGCTATGGTTATGGTTAAATAAGTGAAAACTAAAATCGGGATCCTGCGGCTACTTAAAAATACAAGAGGTAAGGTGATGTTACTCGGTCAATAGGCGAATATGCACGTTAATCAAGTGGTTCCTGTCCGTTCGTCACTCTGTCCGTCCGAAAAAATCTGAATCCTGAGAAAACTCCAAATGAACTAAAGCTAGGTTTATGTACCTCAGTATGTGGATAAAGGACCATATGGGAATCGGAACGTTATTTCAGGGTTTTTTGTCAGACAAAAAGTTTGGTTACTTTTTGATTACAGAAATTAGTGGAAACTTAAATATGGATCATGCAACAACTCAAAAAGTTCTTAATCTGGACTGATGAAACTCGGTTGTGTGATTTTCGTGTTTTTTTTCGTCAGACAAAAATTGTGGTTGCTATGGTTAAATAAATATTTGGAAATTAAAATAATTCGTTTCGCGTATTCTGTGAAAGAAAATAATTGCAATTACTGGTATATCAAATATGACCATTATAAAACAGCAAATCGTTCAGTTGTTAACTGAATTTGACCCTACACAATTCGCAATTAAGACTGAAATTTTCGTTTCATTTTCGATGAAATAAGAAGCGAGCAAAAACCGCCGAATAAAAAAACGTGTCCATCGTTTTTAGCTCGGCTGTTTTCGAAGAAAACCCGAGGTATTGTCATAGCCCTCTCGTCTGCCGCGTCCTCGTCGTCTTCGACGTCATAGGCGTCGTGGTAGGCGTCGTCGTCCGAAAACTTTAACATTGGCCATAACTTTTTCATTATTGAAGAAAGCAATTTGATATTTGGCATGCATGTGTATCTCATGGAGCTGCACATTTGGAGTGGTGAAAGGTCATGGTCAAGGTCATCCTTCAAGGTCAAAGGTCTTTTTTTTCATGCGTATCTCATCGACCTACACATTTTGAGTGGTGAAAAGGTCAAGGTCAATGATGGCCTTCAAGGTCAAAGGTAAAAATAAATAAAATCCAAGCACCCACAGCCGAGCGTTGGCATCCGCTCGACGGTGCTCTAGTTTGAAAATTTCTGCCAAACGCATTCAATGCTAAACATATTACCTAAAGTAAAGCCTTAATACAACCTGTTCCAGTTTTCCTTGTGTTTTGTAAGATTGCTTTAAAGGAAACCATTGATTTGCTTTAATATTTCTTTTAATTTGGTTATTAAATTATAAACTTAGAAAAGAGTATGGTTCTACAAAAAGTTCTACCAGTTCTTTGTATTTTTCGCACTTCATGCAGTTTTATTTGCTGCATGCCACCATATCACTGGCCCTTTTCACAGTGAATTCACTTGGCGACATTGCATATTCAGAAGAAATGGCCGCTGAGCGAAATAAATTGGAAAACTGTTTTAAGGGGTGTTGCGGCAGTTTTGCTGATTTTTTTCCATCTAATAACTTTTGCTCAAAATTTATATTCAAGTACTACATACAAATACTATATGAAAAATGAAATAAAAACATAGGGTCACCGGCCTTGTTTTGATTTTATTCACCATTTTATAACATGTACTTTTTCATTAAATCTGAAAAATCTCTAATTGCATAAAAATGATTAATAACCTATGAAATTGGCAACATATTGATATTATATAAGATAATATATATCATATACCATTTAATTAAACCACAAACTACCAAAAAATGGAGAACACAAGTTAAATTTTAAGAAATTTTAATTTTTATAATTTTTATGTCACCCAAAAAAACGTATTTTTTTTACTATTTTAACACAAAAATGGAAGTTAAAAAAGTTCTATCTAATAACTTTTTGCGAAACTGCTCAAATATGTTCATCTACGTATTGTTATCATAAAACAAAAATAAAAAAGGGGGGTCACCGCACTTTTAACAGAGATTTTTTTGTTCAACTATCCCTACCGTCTATGTCAAATTTCCTAAAATACAGCAATTAGGCGAAACCCAAGTACCGGTACACAGACTGTTATGCATAAACATTATAGATTGTTTACAATCTTAATTGGGATCACAACGGCTTACTAAAACACAGCACTAATACAATATTTAATCACAAACATAAGACCATACAGTATCAAACTCGACCTTAATCCTCCATAACAGGGACTTGTTGACAGATTTCGGCATGTTTTGGAGTTTGTGATTAAATGCTTTAAATTTATTAATGTAAACAACAGGACTAAAGAGCTCCAGGAAAAAAACAAGAGTGAAATAAAAGAAAGAAAAAAAGAATAAAAAAAAGTTTACCGCACCTGGGATCGAACCACTGAGTACCTATTATGAACCTACTCGGTCATAAATGTGTGATGATTCTGATAACAAAACTATTGGGTTGTGATAATAGCATCGGTGTTGCCATAAATATATTCTCGGTTAAATAAACTGCCGCAACACCCCTTAATCAGAAAGTTCCAGATTTAAAAATGACATTTTGGTTTAAGAATGGACGATCAGTCCTGCGCACTTCACGACGGCATCAGACGCCAGATCTGCGCGGAGGAGACCACGATGCAACGGAAGCTCTACGGCAGTCTGGAGGACATGCAGCGCACGGCTTCATGTACCTTTGCGCAGAGAGCTGGCGTCTACATCTGAGTGAAGATGAAGAGAGTACAAGACATCTCAATAGTATATGCTGCCATTGTGTACCCTCAAGTGAAAAATGACAGTCTTTGTCGTAAATTACAACAACTAGTTTTTTAATTGGTTGCGATGCACAATGGACCATTCGGGCGTAATACAAAAAAATCTTTAAATTACATTTAATTTGAGGATTTTTAGATACGGCAATTCCGTCGAACACGTATCATTCCCCTTTTTAATAATAGACAGCTTATTTCAGCGCTATGAAAGTAATACACGTATTTTGTTCCAAAATAACGCTGAAAAGCTTGTTTGAGTGTAATGCATACATTTGTTTTTATTTTTTGACATTTTATTCTGCAAATTGTATTTGCCAAAACTACGTACAAGACTCTTTAAAAACATCAGCATGGGCATTTATACAATGGGGCAAAATATGACACCTTATAAGGGAATGGTTATGATGTTATATTAATCATTAACAAGTTTTGTCAGTATCCAATAATTCAACGGTGAGTTTATATAAGAAGAGCGTTGTTAGTTGTGCATTTTCCAAGACGAACAACAGGCAAGCGCTCGATTTATTTATTCCAAATGTCAATATCTGCTAGCATTGTTGTTATCACATCTGTGAAAAGTCACACCCTCTGACGATACAATGCTGGGGATTTATATTAATAACATTTCATACAGCTTCGTCTTTTCCGGAAAACATTATCGACACACAGCAAAAGAGTGAATTCCCATATGCGAAGAGGTTCGCAAGAAAAACGCCGCTAAATTAATATCCGCATGTGACCGCGCTGTCATGTCAAACTGTTCTATTCGAAGAAACAATATCTTCAACAATTTCACGGGCTTTGTTGCTGTGTTCTGCGTGTTGTTATGTGCTTTATAGAAAATGTATCTCTTGTTACAGTATGCATATTTTTTTTATAGACAATATAAATCTTTTGAGAAGGTAAATTGGCTTTTAAAATTACCACACGACAGGAGCGGCAGGTATTTGGAATCTTTTAATGTTAAGGTTCTAGGTTCTCCATGGGTCTTGCATATTTGTATACATTTCTCACGGAAAGATTCTATCATATCATGTCATTCACACGACCTAAACTAGTCTTTTGTCTCGGAACCATGCGGAAATCCAATTTAGTGCAAACAAAGTAACAATCGAAATTCTTGTTCACATATTGCGATGTTATATTAAGATTTTAAACTGTTTGCGGACGTCAACGGGTATCGGACTTGCAAAGTCTTGGCCTTACTTGTAACTTTACAATGAAGAATTAGCAATCGTGTGTGTATTTCGGAGTGTATGATGTTCTTTCGCGCCTTAGGCTGCATTAAGTGTGGACTCTGTGTTCCAGCATTCCTTCCTAATACACTTACCAGAATCATGAAATTCGGAACGAATGTTAAATTATAGATGCACTATTTAGTGGTTTCTGAAAGTATTTCAATGTTTGGTGTGGTCTTGTGCTGTGGGGGAAGGCGGAGTACCCGGAGTAAACCCCACCTGTCATATATTGTGGCCACCAACCAAACTCACATGCTTTCAGGAACGGGTATTGAACCCGGGTCGCCTAGGTGAGAAGCGCAAGTTCCAACCACTGCGCTAACCGGACAGCCGAACTCGCAATCGATAACAAATGTATCCACCTACAAATTGTTACACTTACGAATATAGAATATAAACAAGAGATGAGGCTTGGAATGTTACCTTGTATAGCCATCACACATTTTAGCACACAAGTGTGTTTGAAATCTGTATGGATGTATAAAATAATTAATCAAGTCAGTGTTTCTGTAATCTGCATGAATGCATTGATAAAAAATAAGTGCCTCTTAAATATGTATGGACTTATTAATTAACTAATCGTACGATTGTTTCTACATATTATAATTCATTTCAGGATAATTGTTTTTCCTTAATCTTTTAATCTTTGTCATCTCATATCCGTGTCAATATCTTTAGAATCCCGATCAACGGTAATATCAAACCAATCATATAATGCATAAAAAATATCCCGTCAAAACGATTTGACGATAAAAAGAAAATATATTAACAAACACTCTTTCTTTCTGTAATCAATAGAACGTCTCTTATTATCCTCTGAAATTTTAAAACATATACATGTTGAAATTAAATGTTCAAATTTCCAACATTGTGTCGTGTTCTGAGAAAACTGGACAAAATGCATGTGCGTAAAGTGTCATCCCAGATTAGCCTGTGCAGTTCGCACAGGCTAATCCGGGACGACACTTTCCGCTTAACTGGATTTTCGCTAAGAAGAGACATCATTTAAACGAAAAATTCCATAAAAGCGGAAATTGTCGTCCCTGATTAGCCTGTGCGGACTGCACAGGCTAATCTGGGATGACAATTTACGCACAAGCATTTTGCCCAGTTTTCTCAGAACACGACACCATTAAGCATTTTATTTCTTTATGTAATAATGTTCAAACGGAGGCCCGCCTTCGAATCTTTCCGCATCTCCTCTTTTATTCCAAAAGCCTCTTTTCTCCGGCGAACTCATCCGCGTTTCGTGAGTGCCTACGAAGTACGGTGGAGCCACGTGGGCAGAGCGCGGGAAAAAGTAGCGCGACATCAGCCACGCCATGTTCGTCGCCCGTTTGTCCCAGAAACCGCGTTTATCCCAAAATCCCCGCTTGTCGTTCGTGTGCTTCAGGAATATATTTTCCCTCGCACGATCCATTTCTTCTGGACTTAAAACAGACTGTTCGAACTCTGCAAGAGCAAGTGGATCTTCGAGCTTTTCACCCGTGAGTTCTCGCAATGTTTCCGCGATGCAAAAGGGCGCCAGGCACGCTAGAAACAAACATGCTGCGAAGATACTGTATTTCGTCGTGGCAGACATCACCACTATTTCTCAATTCCTGAAATGAATGTAATTTAAATTGGTGAACATCTGTTGAGACAATTGAATCCGTCTTTTTTTTCGGGAATTTTATTGTGACTAATAGAAAGACGTCCCCACCCGACTAGAGATAAAACACGTGAACGCGGATAAACTCTATGACATGAACTTAACATCTTGTTATGCAAACTCCATGCAGAGTTGTCGTTCCTTACGCTCTCATACAACAGCTATGCTGGTTCCAGTCAAATCTCTGTGCGGAGGTTGCTTTTTATGGTGTATGTGACTTAAAATAATTATACTATTATAAGTATTATAATTTAAATATATTATATATAGTTATGTTTAGTTATTTGATCAAATATTTATAATAATTATTCATTATAAATAATAATTTATAATGTGTCTAAATTTATTAAGAAGCTTTTGTTATAAGAAATGCAATTCTTAATAATACTGTTAAATAAACTTCAATATCACCTTGATAGAACTACGTGTTCTTACCATCGATTGTATTTATCTGTATTTGTATTCTTAAATGACTAGTATTTGTAACGTAATGTTATATTGTCATACCTAGTTGTTTGACAGAGAATAATGTGTATATTAAAGCATGAAGACGATGCACATTTGTATTAGTCTGAATAAACATTATGTCGGTCTGTTATGGCGTCGTTCTGATTGGTTGTATCGCACGAGTTGATTGTGTGACGTTGTATACTACCCGATCAGCGGGCTCGTGAAACACAACGACTTGCAATGAAATCGTGCGATTTAACCTTACGGCTCACCACAGTTATAAAATGTCTCCAATATGTATTAAAATCTGTGCTAGTTAGCTATATTCATATGCGAGTGTATCTAGTAACACCTCTTTTTTTCAGCTAGAGGGAAGAAGCGCTCGATTAACCAAAAACAAAATCCTGTTTTATTTTTATATAAAAAAGATCAGTAAAACGAAAAAAAACGTGTTATTGTGATATGCCGTGTTTATTTTATTTTTATAAACTAAGAATGTGTCTTCATTATTTTTTTTGCAACCAAGAAATGTAATAACACTTACAAAAAAACTATAAAAAACTAATATTGTTGTATACATACTAAGTACATATTAATTACATAAACATATAGTTATACAATGTATACATATTTTTTATTCAATGGTGGTAGAGACCAGTAACATGACGAATTAATGAACTCGGCAATATGACCCTAGACAATTAAAGCTTATCTGATACTACATATCAGAATTAAGCCGTATTAATATAAGTAGCTATCGTGATATTATTGACAGTCTTTTCTAAAAATATCATTGTAACCTGCAAAAAATGACGCATTATATATTATTATGTAAGGAATTGCATCGGCTAGGTTAGTATCGTAGCATATTAAGCATCGGCTAGGTTAGTATCGTAGCATATTAAGCATCGGCTAGGTTAGTATCGTAGCATATTAAGCAGTCGCGGCTAGGTTAGTATCGTAGCATATTAAGCAGTCGCGGTTAGGTTAGTATCGTAGCATATTAAGCAGTCGCTACTCATATACGCAGAGACAAAACAAACTATGTATAAGTTGAACACGAGTAGATTGATAATGGTGTACCCCTATGTTCAAATATCAACATCTATTTAGATTCGCAATTTGTTCCAAAATGTGTTTATGACATCTTATAACAATTTGTTTTAATTTATATTCAATCAATCTCATATATACGTTTTGATGTTCTTATTTCTATAACATGTTTTATGGGTTTTTTTTCCTGCAGAATATAATGACTTGAATGGCATACACGATACGCGCCTATTGTTACGTCTTTAACTTCTAAGCCAATGAAACAACACTTAATACAAAATTTATCATCGAAAACATGGTAGCAATTGATAGAACAAATTATAAGGAGATAAATTTCCCTCTGTAATATATAAACATATACAATTTAAGCTGCACACATACTTTATTCAAGCAAACAATACCGTTCGTTAATTGATTGTCTTTCTTTGTTATAAAAATACGCTGGCATTTTGGGAAAATTGTCACATAAGATAAGTAATTGTACACCCTTTTTTCAAAGGTTGTACTATTCATCGACTTATAATAATAACTTATTAAATAAATAATAATAATAATAAAAATATTATTATAATAATCAATAATATGAGACAATAATAATATTATTATTTTATTAATAATATGAGAATGAAAATAAAACTCTAAAAACAAGTATGACTATATTTCGTTACATCATTTGCAGCTAATTTAAATTAAATAAATATTCACATACCTTTTAGATGAACTTTTTCCTGCAAGTAAAATGTGATAGAAACCAATTAAAATAAAACCCTCGTGTTAGTCTTTACGTTGTATATTCGTTATTGTTCAATGCTTCTTCCTCACAGAGGTCCTTTTGCCTGAGCTTATATTTATACCGACAGAGTTGATCAATATGCAAATGAATGAAGTGGGAGAGATGGCTTTCAATCGTCAATAATGCCTATTTGATAACATAATGCTATCTTTTATCTATGTTAGACAATGGGTGGGACAATTTTGTAAAGAAAGGCAGAAGCAAGAAGAGGTAATTTTGCCAGTAGCGTTTTGTTTATATGTGAACATATTGAATTATATTTTAATCACGTTTGTTAAGTAAGGATTGCTTCGCGAAGGTAGAATGCTATACTATTATGCTGATTAACTCGTATGGTTTGCCCAAAACACAAATTGAACTAAATGAATACAAGGACGTTTTAAGTGTTGAAAGCATATTGTGATGAATGGGGTACTGCATTAATCAATAATAAAACGAAATTAAAACGTCTGAAAATTTCTAAACTAATTCTGAACAAATAATGACCAACAATTCAAGCAAATATAGGTGTTATTAAAGGATGATCACCACTTGGACCCGGTATTAAATTAAACGGAAATGGTTAGAACAAGTATCCAGCTAGAAAATTATGTGAATGAGTTCAATGTTTTACACGTACAATTGTGTCGTGCTCTGAGAAAACTGGGCATAATGATTGTGCGTAAATTGTCATCCCAGATTAGCCTGTGCAGTCCGAACAGGCTAATTAGGGACGCCAATTTCCGCTTTTATGGAATTTTTCGTTTAAATGATGTCTCTTCTTAGCGAAAATCCAGTTGAGGCGGAAAGTGTCGTCCCGGATTAGCCTGTGCGGACTGCACAGGCTAATCTGGGATGACACTTAACGCACATGCATTTTGTCCAGTTTTCTCAGAACACGCCACCATTGTCGCCCTCACAATTCATGGTCGACGAAATGATTGCAAACTTGGCAGGTTTGCAAAAACAAAACCAACAACGAACCAACCATTTACAGGACCTTTATATCAGTTCATATGATCTGTCCTATTGTGTGATATTTATTTACTTTCCGAACATTTAAGTATGAGCATACGATTTTTAGTTTGGGTATGCTGCATTTCCCCCACATGATATGATTGTTCTGTAGTTTGCGTTTATTATATAAATTATTGTATTGCAATGCGCGCAAGAAATAGTTGAAGCAAGTTATTTTAAGTGTGAACAATGAAGCCTACACAAGTATGCCACTTATTTAGTGATTTTGTTGGGTCAATTTTAGGATACGCTTCTGAAGTTAGCGTGATGAGGCCACAACAAAAGGAGAGAATTTTAGAAATTATAAAAACTAACTTAAAATTAAATCAACTTTTTCTTCGGTCGGTGTTCATTTGAGAAATTATGTTATTATATTTAAGGTTTTGTATATGATCACATATATATATAGTTAACAATTACTTATTACATTTAAAAGAAAAGTGTGTTGAAAGGCTTAAGGCTTATCTCCATGCTTTGGATCTTAAAAAATCAATACAACTTCATTATCGTAATTGCATGATACTTAGTAAGAAACTGTAATTTTACATACCGTTATTCAACAATATAGATTTTATTCATTTAATAAAAAAAATGCCGAAAGTAAACAATTATTTTATGATAATGTAAAATATGTTTTTTGAAGAATGTATTTGTTTGTAGTCACAGTAAATGACTAAATGACATCATATAATTATAAATATGAAACCTACGGGCAAAAAATAAATAATAAAACACAATTATAAATGACAAATAAAAATTAGATTCATGTACGGTGTATGTGTATTTGGTCATATTAAAATTTGCTTGAAATATGGGTTGACCATTAAATTCCTGATTATAATCGTTATACGATAAACAAAGTTATCATATACAATTAATATCCACATTTGGTCACATTCACGACATGAATATAGCGATTTCCGGTTCATTATTATTCTATAGGCATCACCATGGTAGTCCCACAATTACGTAGCACATTTTCGAGGCTTTATGATGAAATTAAATCTAGATTAAGCGTCATTTTCCGGGAATTACCTGGAAATCTTGCCTTGATAAGCGCTCTCGACATGTTTTCCTGGACA
The DNA here is from genome assembly GCA_007657795.1 of Dreissena rostriformis. Taxonomy (NCBI): domain Eukaryota; kingdom Metazoa; phylum Mollusca; class Bivalvia; order Myida; family Dreissenidae; genus Dreissena; species Dreissena rostriformis. Next base: position 205,577 of record VMBQ01000805.1, on the reverse strand, counting down.
CCGGCGTTGTTCTGGATCTCTAAGACAAGGCTACTTAATTGTAGTCCGGAATTAGAAAAGTTGTATGAATGCTAATTATTTCTTCTCGAAAAAGGTTAATTTTTATGACGCCTCATACTAATCCACAGGATATCATTAAAGGTCATCGACGTTGGCAACATATTGAATTATCAGCTTTTATGCCGTGTTTAATATAGAACAGAACCTAACTAACAATTTGTTAACAACGCCTAATAAATTATGTTATCAGTGATGAAAAAAACTAACAACACATAATGAAATTTGTACGTTAAATCACGAATATTATTAAGAACAAAATATAAATACAGAATTTTACTTTGAACACATGCAGCTTTTTTATTATAGTAAACAGTTACATTAGATACAACGTGGGTTTTGTATTATAAATAATGCGTTCATTAACCCATTTGCTAGAAATTTTGTAGATACAGTGAAATATTTATTTACTAAAAAATCAAATACTACGCATGAGGTGTGAGGAATAAGCAGTTAAACATCTCATTAATACATGTTGTTATTGTTGGTGATTTGTTTAAAGTGTTAATGAATAAGATTTGAATAAATTTGAATTTAACTTGGTGAATATAGTGAGTGCCGCTCCTCGTTTTGATGTAAAGTTTGATAGGAAATAGGAAATGTAATTTTAGTATAGTATTGCTTCAGCGATTGACGCATCGTGGCTCTTAGGCTGAAATCTGCTGGGCGAACATGGGCTTTGGCAAAATCGTGTCAACGAATATCTCCCAGTGGTATTTACTTCACTAGTGAAATCATATCAGATCTAGAAGCAATTTCTTTCTTTTTAATTTAATAAAAATCATTCGAATGTTCTATGTAAATGGTCATTTAAAACATCGTTTAAAAAACGTACATACAACGATTAGTTAAAATCATATATATTGTACATAATTTTTTAATCGATCTTCATCACGTGGTTTCCAATGGCGCCATGGATTTAAACCTAAGCTAGGAACATGTCAAATCTTTGCGCAGTGTTTGGGTCTTGAAAGCAGATCGTCCTACCACTCAGTAGCTCGGGTCTCAATCGGATATAATAATAATACAATTTGGTACCCAGATTCTATGCCTCTTTTCGATGGCTTCGTATCTGGTAGACGAGGTTCAATTGTGAGCTTTATAATAGTTTCGTTTAATGTTCGAACATTGCTGGTAAACACATGGTTTGTTATAAGTAGTATTACACCCGAGTAGGACTTCCCTTTCGTATCCGGTGTAGGAGGCACACGGTCTGAACCCAAGATGGTTCAAACATTTACCTTTTGACAGGTTATTAACCCATTTATGCCTAGTGGACTCTCCCATCCTTCTAAATTGGATAAATATATTTCCAAAATTAGGGATGTCTAGTATATTTATTTCTATATTTAGAATATTTGTTACAGAAATTCCTGTAAGCAAACAGCGCAGACCCTGATGAGACGCCGCATCATGCGGCGTCTCATCTGGGTCAACGCTGTTTGCCAATGCCTTTTTTTCTAGACGCTAGGCATGAATGAGTTAATGTGTTAGTGTATGCTGATGTGTTGTGTATTATATTTAAAAGCTCTTAATGTGTTTGGTATCGTACCGTACTCCTAGTCGATCCCGAGGAACAGAGGTGGTCAGGCAGATACACCGTCTCATATAGGGTATTGAGATTGGCACTGTGTAATGCTATCGATCTTTGTAAATAATGTTTTATTTTAATTAGTTTGGGACCCATACCAATCACGGAAATTATAAAACATGTGTCAAATCATTCGCAAGGTAGCTTTCGGAAAAAATACACACAGCATGTGTATAATGGTTCTGAATTTTAATAGTTGTTGGGCCGTACTCTTACCAGAAGGCCGGTGGGTGATTCGTAACACTAGTATAGAAAATAAGAAAAGAGAAAATTCTACCATTTATAAAGTAATTTGTACTTCCATAAAATCGATAACGACCAATGTTACGCCGATACAGACTTTTTCACTCTTATTTGATGCAGAACCAACATTTGTGTCTGTGTGCTGCATGAACACATCTGCTCGCCCAAATGGGGCAAAGGGATAAGTTGAAGCTTGGATACTCGTTCTTTTCCATAACCGATATTGACGCATAATTTTATTTCAAATATAATATTCTAGTCAGTCACTTGTATTACATTCATGTCACACGAGTGCAGACTTCCAGAAACATTCAATAGATAAAATATGCATCCACAGATTTGCCTCGTTTCAGAGCTTTTTAAAATGAGAGAAAAGGTCACGGTGAATATTTCTGAATGAATTTATTTATAGAATTTTTAATGATCGTTACGCAGTTCAGTCTTTGTTGGTGGTTTCGGTCAATTTTAAGAACTTTTCGATTAAATGATGTTGTAATTACATTACCATATCAAACACATTTTGGTTACATTTAAAATTATGATTTCTCCGTAGTACAATTACTTTATAGCATCCGTATAATTGGTAAATATATTATTACAAATAATATTTGAAATTCGCATTCATTTGTTTGTATAAGGCTTTTGGTGAAAACCTGAAACAATATTAAGAAGACTAGGATAGATGATGAATACAGATAAGTTTGTATACGTAATTTTCTTCTGATCTCTCATATCATCGTTAATTCAATTTTCTTGTGTTGTTGCGTTCGTTTCAGGGTAGAATGTATTGACTTGCTAACAATAGTCATAATTGTAAGTTCTTATTTGCCTTCTTTGCGCATTTTTAACAATAAAATTTGCGTTAATTGTATTAATACACGATACCGACATTTGATAACGAACAGATACGTAATATTTAAACACTTTATGATTTAAAAATAATAATGGAAATGAATATGTAAACGCTTTAACACTGTATTTCGTAATGTCATTTAAGTTTGCATCAGTTAATGCATCTACTTAATGATATGAATTAGAACACAATCTATTCAAAATGCCAGATATAAATGATGCACCAATTAACCTATTTATGCATAGTGGACTCTCCCATCCTTCTAAATTGGATCAATTTATTTCCAAAATAAGGGATGTCAAGTATATTTATTTCTATATTTAGACTATTTCTTACAGAAATTCCTTCAAGCAAACAGCGCAGACCCTGATGAGACGCATTATGCGGCGTCTCATCTGGGTCTACGCTGCTTGCCAAGGCCTTTTTTTCTAGACGCTAGGCATAAATGGGTTAACCAATGATCATCTATTTTGCACATCTTATAAATGCAAGAACAATTAAACAAAATAGATAGGAGTAACTGAATGCATGTTTGTTCAAATCCAATGGTCCATCCGTAATTGTATTTGTAGTAAATACCTTACAAGTAACATATTTTGTTTTTACAGGTTAGATAGAATACATGAGTAATGTTTTCGTAGTGCTCGCGTTCATTTTAAAAGGTTTTCATATTCAAGAGAAATATCCCAAAATACCTAATTACCCATAAATACTAAGGCAAAATTGTCGCGGTTTTTGTGTTTGTCTATATTCTTAATGCATCGTATTAAATAAGAAAAACCATTCGACATGTGTAAAACGACGCTGTTTAACATGTAACTATATTTTGTACTTCTTTTGATCTCTCTGATACATTGTAAATTGACACGTTAACTGTAGGCTGAAATATATGACATTTCAAAGTGTTGAACGGCGATATAATCATGTGCGAAATCGCAAACAGATACAAGGCCCAATATACAAGTAAATCATGTAAGGATGTGAAAAGGAATTCACACGTCAAACGCTGAAAATGGTGTATACTAATTTCAAAGCACGTATTATATGCGTCTCGCATTAGGCGTTTATAGCAGTTGTTCAATATGGAATACGATAAGCTGAAGCACGAAACTGCCGTTGGTAAAGTAAAATATCAGTTTCAGAAGTAGGTAATCAACGCGCTGTTAATTAATTTCATAAAACAACACTACACATGGTTTCCAGACAAATACAAATCCATCAACTTATGACTCTATCCGTGAACACAATAATAATTAAAAAAATATATAATCTGTTTAAAGATACGAGACAATCGGATGATAAAAAGCAATATTAATAATGTATACGTGAATAATTTATATTTACAATTGCATTGGTTTATTAATAATGTCATGCTTCTGTGTCAGCAAATACTTTGTACCGAACGATATACATATGTATTGTATGATTCATTAAGTACGTTAAAAGTGTTCAGCGTACTGAAACGAATGTGCTCTTAATTAAACAAGATTTATACAGTATATGCATTACAGACATTTGGTTATATTGCTTTCCAATACGCCAGTACGCAGAGAAAACACGATTTAATTATTTTACATACAATTATGTATTGATTATGTAGCCATATTTTGCAATTAAAGTTATATTTCATTGTGTCAGTTGTTTGTTTTTCATAAAGGATTACTGAAACTCAAGTATCATAACTAGGCTTAAATTCTTAAGCCTGGTCTAAGACTTAGTGGCTAAAGTCGACTATTTTATTGATTCATAGTATCATGATAAAGGTGATTGTAATGAATTAAATAGTACTATTTTGTTTAATCCCCAGTCCCATATAAGCACGGATGGACACGGCAGTCCCGGCTCCCCCCCCCGACCAAGAACCGGGACGAACCGGGACGATCCGTGGTCTTTAAGGATTTTTGAGCGTCGACGGTCTTCCAAAGATCATCACCCCGATGCCAACACGGCATCCACACGGACCAACCCGGCAGCAACACACCATCAACACGGCGCCCACACGGACTGTCCCGGGCAGTCACGGCAGAGCTACGGACAAACACGGCAGAGACATGGATAAACACTGACCAACACGGCATCTACACGGACCATCCCGGACCTGCATGACAACGACACGGACTAACACGGCATCCATACGGACCAAACACGATCTGCGCCGGACCGACAATAACTTGTATAAACAGGTTGATTTTCGGTGATTCCATCATTCTGCAATCAAAAGTCGAAGGTGTTTCCTCGTATACATATCTAAAACGTCAAAATGCCACCTGAAATGAAGCTTATTGTCAAAGTGGGCCATCCAGTTCCCAAAAGATCGTCACAAGCATCATCCGCTACCGATGAAGAACAGCAGCAACAAGGAGAAACAAGCTCGAGGCCCAGATCAAGATTGCTATTACACAGCTTCGAGACAGCACCCAAGAGGTATTTATACAATTCATTCATATAAATTAAAGTACATTAGGATCTGATTGACAAATAGTGAATAGTGACACGAGTGAATCAGGGCACTTCATTTAAGATGTCGGAAGTACCGGGAATTGTGGGAAGAAGTTAGCTCCGAATCAGGTCCAATTAAAAGCACCTTATCCCGACTGTTTTGGTGCAAGTATTTGATTCGGGAGGTTTTCCAATCATGGGCTTTAGAGAAAATGTGGAATGCGTGACGCATGTTCAACGAATACAATCAAGACGCATTGATGATTACATGAAAATTAAGACAAAAATAATGTTTACAAGAACATTTATTGTATCTGTATTAAATTTTGTCAGCAACCGGTATTTTTTGTAAAAGAAAAAAAAACATTAAACTAAATATAAAATTTGAGTTCAAATAGACCTTGAGCTGACCTATGACCCTGCTCCCCCCTAGGGGGAATTTTCAAGGTTATATTTTTCTTAATCCTCTAGGTAAGTGGCATCCCCTGACAAAAGTTTGCAAAATTATGTTAGGGCTTTACAGAGTTATGGGACTTTGAAACACATACCCCTTATTTTGCCTTTTAACTCTTTTCAATTTGCAATGATGCTTCTATTTATTATTTTACAACAATATTCTTGTTATTCTATCCAATAAAACCACTATGAATGAGAAATCTACTTACATAGTGTATCTTAGGTTCACACAATCGTCAATATCAACTTTTTTTTTATAAAAAAAAATACTTCCCTTTGTTTGGAGCCCACTTTTTGTTTGAATTTTGATTTTTGTGAATTTCTACAGACGAACATGTTATTGAGTTTCAAAATGTCATGATAAGGCAAGAGGAATTAATTTCTGAATTATTGTATCAGGTTTTGGTAAGTTATAAACACATTTTAATGTATTTGTCGAAAATAAGTGATAATTACGCAGACTTTTGATTTTCTATCAACTAGCCATTCATATTGCAGGACTTGTACTTCTTTATTCTTTATTGTGGCTTTCTATTTAGAAAATTGTCAATGTAGATAACAGAAAACAAATTATGAAAAGAAACCTCTGTTTCTGGGTTGGTGTTTCCTTTTTTTAATATAAATTGTTATAGTAGTCGGATAGTACTAGTGTCTGTATAAATTGGTAAAGATCCTCTAAATTATCTCTATTCAGACACTTATTATGGAAAAGCCAATTACCTTATTAGTCTAACACAATCAAAGAGCTTGAAACCTAGACAAATGATATATAATTGTGGGCAAGGATGTATTGTTCGTTTTGAAAGTACAGTTGATGATGAGATACACTCACTGCCATATAAAGTTTTCCAAAACCTTTAAGATGTAGCGAAAACACGTTGACATACATATCCTCACAAAATAGATTCGAAACATTTGACTAGTAATTTTCCCCAAAAATGGATTTAAAAAAAAATGGAACAACCAACAATGTCACCAGTTGTTCACCAATTTAAGGCATGTTTCAAAGCATTCATTACCTGATAATGATGACTATCAGCCCTCTACATCAACGTACAGACATATCTCCTTAGATGCACCCAAAAGCTCCGTTCTTTTTCCAGTGGAAAGTTGCATTGTTTGTGACAAAAGTATTATCATAGTTATGGGTTGCAAGCGAAAATTTACTCAATGTAATACAAACTATGCTGAAGAATCAATTAAGTTAGCAGCCATTGAAAAGTCTGATACACGGATGCTTTGTAAAGTGCAGGATCAAGTTCTTATTGACTGCGAAGCAATGTACCATAATACCAGCAGAAGAAATACAAGATCTGGGACAGGTCATGAAAGTCACGAAGGTTCAGAAGCAAGCATTTATCAATATTTACACACTGAGGCTTTCATATTCATACGTAATAATGTTGAAGAGCATAAGGGAAAACTGTGGAACGGCTCACAATGGTAAAGGGATTCTACATTTAATACATTCTTGAACACCACTCTTCTGTATATAAAGAAAACTATAAAACCTATAAATTCAAAGATAAATTGTCAATCATTTTCAGAAAAACATCCGATTATGGCAGTCTGCATCTTCACACATAACAACTAGTGTATGGGGTTTGATTCTGAGGGAAGGGTGGAAGAAAAGGCTTGCCAGAATTCATATTCTATGCCATGACCACCCTCAGCAAAATGGATACTTTTAGGATAACGGCATCCTCCAACAGAGGTTGTCGTTTTCTTTGGTTCTGTTAATCCGCACTGGTGAGTTGTTGATGCCAAAACATATCCTCCTGCCATTGACTGTCCTCTTACAGGAAATGCAGAACTGGTCACACTTCTAAACTGCTATGGTAATGCACAATCATATACATGGACAACAATAGAGCTTGAAATATTCATGTGGAACGCAGTCAGAAACAACATTGCCATAACAAATTTAAACTGAAAACAAAAATGTTTTGTTCTTTTGTTGGGACAACTTTCATTTGAATGAAGAAACAACATCTGGTGCTAGTACAACACATTCCACACATGGTATTGTGTTGCAAGAGACCTATGACGGGTCATCTCAGGTAAAACATAGGACTGTTCTCAACAAAATTTGAAGCATGATTACTCACCCAGTAAAACGTATTACTAGGATTAACTATTAAATACACATTTCACATTTTGATTATAAAAACAGAATTATATTTAACAAAGACATTATACCGGAGAGAACTGATATCAGTTACAGCACAATTCATTAAACAACTTATTACATTACAATTGTTACATTTACTTCGGATAGTTTCAGAATATAGTTTCGGATTTTGATATCACAATCAGCAACTTCATGTTACGAAACAACACTAAACGCAATTACAAAAATACACATATAAATCAAACTTTGGAGAAACAAAGGCGTGTGCCTGCTCTCAAACCGCACATTTGCTTAAAACACGGATATGCTTCGAAACGGAAACTGCCGGGAGCCCCGTTTTAAGATTGTCGTGTCATATTATATGGTTTAATTACATCCGTTTGAATGGATCAGTATTTTTAATCAAATGGTATAGCATTTACGTAAGGAGATCGATATTTTATGTTGCTTTTAACAATCAGTTTGCATAACCATCCGTTTAAACTGAAAGCAACATGAGGTAATCCAGTATATACTTTTGAAATGCATATCAATGTATCGTACATTAAAGTGAATTATCCATTTATTTGAACCTTTTAATGACTGGAATATTTAGTGTTTTTTTTATACATTAGAGAAGGAAGTTAAACCCAATAAAGCGCTAAATAATCGTAGTCTAGTTCATACATACCCCTAGATGAGTTGAAGTTACACATGTTACAGTAAAACATGTGTTGGTGAAATTGTGATCAAACATTAAAAGTCCGTTTTCATCAATCAATTTTAAGACTTATATACCTATAGATTCCAGAAAGACGCCATGGTTTGAATATACCTATATANTGCAGTCCACACAGGCTAATCAGGGACGACACTTTCCGCTTTTATGATATTTTTCGTTTAAAGAAAGTCTCTTCTTAGAAAAAATCCAGTTAAGGCGGAAAGTGTCAGCCCTGATTAGCCTGTGCGGACTGCACAGGCTAATCTGGGACGACACTTTACGCACATTCATCAAACCCCCTTTTTTCATAGCGCCCATTAATACATTATTCTAAATGAAGAGTACTGCAATTACAGTTTAAAAAAATATTCTTAATTTAAGGAAACACTACCATCAAACGACATTATTATTGTGTTCATCCCAAAACATTCACATTTGGCATTCATGGACTTCCCCATTTGTATTTATATTCCTATACGATAACATACGAACACATGATTATAACGATCAAGCATATGTATAAACATGTTTTATTTTCAGAAAAAAATTATCTTACTATTCAATTTGCTTCATATTTGCACGTCTTTTTATGTAAGACAGGTTACATTTCATATAATCTGCAAGGTGTATGCTACAGTAATTGTATTACACTTTTGTGAAAATACAAGTGACCGAACATTTTACAAAATAAAGGCATTGCAAAATTACATCATCCAAACCGTTGTATTTCATGTTTTCAACATAACTATTATGAAATGATACATTGAGAAACATCGTTATATGTGTATATTGTTGAACCGATGTGCTTAATTTACTTAATAATAACAAGCCATCCACTGGAAGTTGCGTCTTTTAATTTTTTATTCATCACATTCCTTTTACTATAAACACTCGCATAAAACAGTATGTTATTTGGAGACGGTAAAATATTCACATATGTTTACAATTTAAAGTTTTCAAGTGGTGACTCAATTCGCGAGTTTAATCAGGGCTTTATTACCTTGGGTTGATAAAGTGTTACCACATCAACAGAGGCTAGTAAAATATACAACTGCATGTCAAAGATGTTAACAGAATGACGAAGAATTACAAGAGCAGAATAATTGGTAATATGCTTGGCTAACTTACATCTAAAAGTAACCGAATTTAATTAATAAAAAAAAAGAAAGACGATAAACAAATGCATCTCGCCTCAGCTTCTGACTAATGTTGTCTGACGTTAGTGCTCCATTAAATGCGATCATATCTCCAGTGTATGTGTTTACGCGCATTCTCGACTCGCATATTCGCGGTTTGTTGATTTTTTACGTAAAATGCCATCCATCTATTGCGGTAGTGGTCGGAGTGTGGTGTTATTTGTTCATAAAAATAATAACTGAAAGTTAAGTATTTTTAGTTCAGTAAAGCCCGCGGTATTTAAATGATTGAAGCCGCGATACCGCTTGGTAATGTAAGGGGGAGTGTTTACTGATAAACAACGTTTCAATAATACTTGTATTTTAAAATATGCTTCAGTACTTGGCAATTTCTGGCCAGCGCTGAACTTTGTTTTTCGCTAACTAATAACATGTTTGTTCAAATAGAATACACATGCTTGCACGATGGAATTGTACTTTGTTTGCTAAACACTAGGCGACAGACCAGATGGGTCATTCCTCAGCCGACCACATCATTCCTAGGGTTTTCTGTGGTAAATGTCTGTCGCCGGTCGACATTTACTGAAATAACGGTTTAACATTCCTTTGTGATATATTGACCTAATTATTCGTCTAGCCCATGCATTGCTTTATTCATGATGCCGACCTATCTCTGTGACATCATCTTCCAGCTCTTTTGCTGATGAATCAGCGAAAACTGACAAAAATGGAAGTGTTACAAAGTTACATGAGCTCTAAGGAAAGTGTTTTGTATTCTGTTTTCTATAGACCATTATGTAACTTGAATATAGGGAGACGGTCCATTGTTATTTTTTTTAATTCAAGGAGTTTCGGGGATGCGGGATTTTCAGAATGACGAAGAATTACGAGAGCAGACAGAATAATATGTAATATGCTTGGCTGCATTACTTCTAAAAATAATTTAATTGATAGACAAGATACACGATTTAGCATTGCATCCCCCTCAGCTTCTGACTAATGTTGTCTGCCGTTAGCGCTCGTTAAATGCGATCATTTCTCCAGTTTATGTGTTTACGTGCATTCTAGACTCTCAAATTCGCGGTTTGTTGATTAAAATCTTTTTACGTAAAACGCCATCCATCTATTGCGGTTGTGGATGGAGGGCGGTGTTATTTGTTCATAAAGAATATTTACTGAAAGTTAAGTATTTTTAGTTCAGTAAAGCCCGCGGTATTTGAATGATTGAAGCCGCGATACCGCTTGGTAATGTAAGGGGGAGTGTTTAATGATAAGCAACGTTTCAATTATACTTGTATTTTAAACTATGATGCAGTATTTTGCAATTTATGGTCAGCGGTGCACTTTGTTTTGCTCTAACCAATAAATTGTTTGTTCAAGTAGAATGCACATGCTTGCAAGAAGTTGTGTACTTTGTCTGCTAAACACTAGAAGACAGACTATGGGTCATTCCTCAACCGACCACAACATTACTGTGGTTTACTGTGGTATATGTCTGTCGCCGGTCGACATTTCCTGAAATAACGGTTTGGCATTCTTCTGTGAGATATTATCATAATTATTCGTCTATCCTATGCATTGCTTTATTCATGATTCTGATCTCAATGACATCATCTTTCGACTCTTATGCGGATGAATCATCGAAAACTGACAAAAATGAAAGTGTTACAAGGTTACATGAGCTCTAAGGAAAGTGTTTTATATTCTGCTTTCTATTGACCATTATGTAACTTGTAAAGGGAGACGGACCATTGTTGCCGTTTTTAATTCAAGGAGTTGTTTCGGGGATGCGGAATTTTACTTACTTCATACTGGGCAATTGATACGGAGTTAGATAAAGTGAATTGTTTAACCTTTCACCTTTTAAGATGGGATGCACTGTGCAAAGGTTTGAACGACTTTCATCATAGTGTGTCTTACAATATCCTTGTTTATTATTATTATTATTATTAATTGGCACGTAATGATGTTGATATAGTTGTCCAATGTATACAATGCTCCAATGTCTGTGTAATATCTTCATGACCACCTTGTAAGTGCATTAAAATGGATAAAGAAGCTATATTTACCCACAAAACGCATTTCATTGGGTCACGGTGTTAAGTGGTAGACCGCTTTGTAACGCGTGGATACATTCCTACTACATCCCCACCCACTTGAGCGCTTCGTGAGTTGTTTTCGCTTCCTCGGAGGCTGCATATTGCCATATATGGTGATTTCCGTTACCATTCGGCAATCATCGTTGAATTGTTCGCATAACTTCGGCGTTAGTTTTTTCTCACGCTATGCGCCAAAAAACAACTCAATGGATCCCTATATAAACGCGGCGCTACAACAGTTCATTCATAAAACGTTAAGAGTTTAACACGCGAAAGAAGTAGTAAACAGAGAGTTCAAAAGATAACATAACACAACAAATTACGTAAAACTACTCGTAATTTCAAAATGAACGGACTAACGGAATTGTGCTGCCTGTTAATGGTAAGATTAGCGATATTTTGACATCGTGATGGTGAATTATAAAAAATATTTTATAACGGGTAATATGCATTTTTCTTAATGTGTTATTATAAAAAATACTAGATTAACACATTTATATATGTATTAAATAACAATCAATCATGTGTTCTCTTTTTTATAGGTTGTTGTTGGTGTAAGCTCGGCACCGACAAATGTAGACCTGAAAGATGAAGTTTTATCAGGTAATTATTCCATTAACAATTATACTGGGTATTACAAAACAAGCCTGCTGTACTTGATGAATTAAAATTGTATCATAAATAGGATGTAAATCGTATCTTAAAATTGTGAGATATCGCAATTACCTTTTTTTCTAAATATTTCTTTAATAATGATAAATTAGTATGATATTAACTGTGTATCAATGGTTAAGTACTTATTTAAATTCGCTTCAAAACTCTAATGTCCATGTATTATGCATACAATTGTTAACGCGCGTCTACTTTAATTCTGCAGTTTGTCAAGGGAAGCCGGCGGAGCTCTTCTTTCTCCTGGATTCGTCCTCCAGCATATGGTCAGTGGACTTCCGGAAGCAGATCCGCTTCGTGAGCGACATGGTGGACAACTTTGAAGTGGGGCCGAATAAGACGCGCATCGGTGTCGCCTCCTTCTCGTACCACTACCGGGGAAACATCGGGCTGGACACGTACGATGACGCCGAGGCCGTCAAGAAAGCTATCGACGTCATTCCGCAGTATTTCGGCGGCACGTACACATTTGACGCGCTGGACGGCGTTCGGACGCGCGGACTCCGGAAGGAAGTGGTTCGACCCGGCGTGGTGAAGATTGTTGTCGTTCTGACTGACGGACAGTCGTACAATACGCAGAAAACCAAGGCGGCCGCCATGAAACTTAAGGTAAAGCAGAAAACAATTATACATCATGAATATTACATTTTGGAAGAACAATCAAATTTAGGTTCCCGTCGGATCGTTTAAACAGGTGTAAAATAGTTAGAACTTTATAATATTCCGTTTAGTGGACGTATTGCACATTTTACATTTCATTTTAAGCTCTGGTGATAGTAATGACGTAAATTTTATAATATCTATTCTCATAAACACCATACTTTTACATTATATTTTCATATAGGATAAATAAACAGTATAATACAACAACCACCGCTTTTCGCTCCACAGGAAGAGGCTATAGTGTTCGCGATCGGCATCGGCAGCAAGACGGATCGGGACGAGTTGGTTGCTATAGCGACCGAGCCCACCAACAAGCACGTGTTCGAGGTGGGAAACTACGGGCTCCTTGATACCATTAAAGAGCAGCTGGCAATCACCGCCTGTGAAGGTAGAGATTCAGTTCTTGTGCCTTAATTTTAAATACGGTTTGGCTGTTTGTTTTTAATCTATATAAACATGATCATTCAAGAAGTACGTTTATTTAGGACGAATTCAATGTTTACTGTAACTAACGATGTATACCGGTACTCAAAATTGCCCCCGATCGGCCTAATACAAACAAGGTTACAATAATTGTAATACCGGTAGTAAGTATTAAAACATATACTCTCATCAACTACATTAGGAAAGATCAACACATCAATTTGGCTATTTTGTCTTTGTATTTATTATTATTTTATTTATTTTTAGCCGAGATGAACGATTTTGCGGCCGCGCTCACGAAACCACCGTGTGGCGCCAACAACATGGCTGACGTCATGTTCCTCATGGAGCCATCAGAGCTGGGTACCGCGAACACCGTCACCATCACCGAGTTCATTTCCAGCCTCACTGAGGACTTCAACATGGCAGACGACAACGTCCGAGTCGGCATGCAGACGAGTCACTGCGGCACGGGCAAAATCGAACTCGGCGAATATAAGGAATCCGGCGAACTAGCAAAGGCCTTGGCTAATAGCCGCGTCTCAAATCTTGGCCACATGATCAAGCAGTTGCGCACGCATTCGTTCACCGAGGAGAATGGAGGACGAGACCGGGCGAGGCACATGGCGGTTGTTTTCGTCGACGACGCTCTCTTTGATCCTAAAGAGGTCCTCGACGAGGCACGGAGAACGATGCACCAAGATGTCGAACTGTTCGTGGTTGCCATTGGAGACAGTGTTGTGGACAGCGAACTCGAGGCGCTGTGTAGCGCGCCGGCGGACAGGCACATAATTCGCGTGAAATCATACGACGAACTGAAGCTTAGCAAGCCGGAGTTTCTGACAAAGTTTTGCACCGGACTGTAGAACTGTCACGTTATTGAGTTATGATATTTGTGACGCAAGCAATTTACGATGTGCAATATCTAATATGCGCGCAAGGCAGATAACTCCAGCGACCTTGCAAGGGAGATCTTGAAACCATCGTCATTTTTTATATAATGCGAACATGGGAGATAACTGACCTCTTCTCAGGGAAACAAAGACAACACGACTTGTCGACTTATATGACTAGTTTGCATAATGTATTACCAGATCAAAGATCTATTAAAATTTATTATTGCTATTTGACCAGAAATGTATTATTGATGTCAGAGATTATGATGTTGTTATGTTTACAATGAAAGCATTCCATACAATTCGGACGTTTATATGAATATTATACATTATTTATGAATGCATTTCTAAATGAATTAACAAAATGTAAGATTGTTAGAATGACCGTATGTACAGCAGACGAGATTATATTTATTATAATTTATCTATAAATGTTTTGTATCTTTAAATTGTTAATGCATTTTTATATGATATTTTTAAATGTTCGTATTTATATGATATCTAAAGTGTTTTTGTAATAAAATATTGACCAATTACATCTTGTTTTCTTATGAGTTTTGATGTGTTTAGAGTGTAACCACATGGGCTTGCTCGAATACAATAAAAGGTTATTACATCGTTAGCCGAGAGATAAAAAATCGCTAGTACTGAGGGGTGGTAACATTCGAAGGGACTTGTTCATAGATTTCGTATTTTTTTTTCACAAACGCCATTAAATGAATTTATAAAAAAAGGTAATATTTGGAAACAGTTTTAAATAATAATAACAAAAATACAAAAGATAAAATAAACAAAAATAATCTGTCTGTCTGCTTATCGAATGGGACACCTCTATAACCAAAAGCTAAAGCGCCTATCACCAAGGTTGTTTGAAAGCTATATTGGAAACCCACGTTTTCCCACTCTAAATTATCGATTAAAGGCATTACAAACGCTTAATTGTTTTCCGATTTCGATTGATGAATATCAATTTACGAAAACATATTTTTCACATTCGCATTTAACAGGAGTGTTTGTAATAAACATTATTATGACGTACGAAAGTATTATCTTTTTAAAGACTCATAATTTCGTATTTTTCCGATCATCATGACCCTTGCTACATGTAGAACATGGGTCAGTTGAGGCCATGTTATTGACGCACATCTCAGCAACTGCTTAGCAATTTCGCACACAATTTGACGTAGTGTTTAATTAATATCAACTACCTCACACATGCGGTTGTAGTTTGCAGTCAATACAACACTGTACTGAATTGTTCACGAACTGCTTAATGCCTTTGCTGATCTGTCACAGTAAATAGGCAGTTCAATAAGTAAGTAGTGCACAAATACTGTAAAATCATTTATATTCGTCTTCATGAAATTTCGCGGTTATAAAAACGACTTTTTCGTGAGCATGTTAATTAGTGGATTCCTGATTTTGGAAAAAAAAATGGAATTTGCGTCGGTCATTTTCCGATGTATTTGTGCTGAATTCGTGGATCGGTCAGCATACGAATTCAACGAAAATTAATGTCCCACGAATAACAATTGTATTGAGCAATAACTAAATGCACTAATGGAAAACTTGCTGAGTCAACCAGTTATAGCCTCTTGATTTCCGCATACATTAAAAACATTGCTGAAACAGTTGTGTTGATGACCGTTTACTTGGAAACTTGCATATGAAAAATCATACACATAAGTTAAAATCAAGATTCATGCAGACCAAATAAGCAATTGGAACAGCAACAACTCAATGACATCATTTGAAAATATCACAAATGTGCGGTACATACAGCAGCTAATGATCTACAAACATGAGACGTTTCCGAGAATTCAATTGATTCACTCTGTCGCGAAGCAACGATATATTAATATCACCCAATACGAGATACTATTGATAATCTTGTGGCCTTGTTTTCTTCGATATATCTAAAAAAAGATTCAAATAATCAAACGCGAACTCAGCTGTTTTCAAGAGCAGTTTTCATTTGCATGACGCATTGTCAAAAGCTCAATCAAATGTCTGAATAAGGCAAGATAAAGCAACGTGTTATATTTACAAGATAACGTTTATATAAGTCATCTGTAACCATCCCTGATCTTCATGTTATATGAATAGAGGCAATTACTTGCATATCTTTTTGTTTAAATCTATAAAAGTAATGAAATGATTCAAAATGCTTGAAAAGGTGACGCATTATGCATACATTTGTTGTTTTAACCCTTAACTGAATGTTTAGATAAAAAAAAAAAACGATAAGGAATGGCATTAGGAGAACGCAAGTTATTTTGTTGTAAGATAACCAATTTGTGGTGCGTTAAATTTATGCATGTCAAATAAGTGAAGGTTATTGTAATCATTTACGTTGGTATGCTTAAGTATTTTCATTATTGTAAATTACATGTTTTCCTTCATGTAATTTTTGTAATGAAATAATAATAAAAGTAATGAGCAGTCTCAGGGTTGAAGAATAGAAGAGAGACAGTTTAAATTAGCTCAAATTAAAACTGGATAGTTTTTACGATTTATTGAAATCACTCTTTGTTGAATAACAACTGACGTCGATGTTGAATTGCGCACAGTACCTTTAACGAGGATGTTCCACAACTCTTTAATGGGACGAGTGGCAATTCTGTTAAAAATAAAATTAAATGATAAATCAAATACAAAGTTTTATGTTTTATTTGACTATCAAAATGGCATGTAAGAGAAAAACTCAAGACAACGCACGATATCACGCATGTGTCAAGATTAGTAGATGAAACAAATACCCAAACACTATACGATGATCATACTTTTTGCAATAATGTTTTGATTAACTACGGTTCGAAATAGTCTTAGGAGCTGGTGAGTTATTTTGAGTTAGAAAACCCATATGTTGCACACTATGTCTTATTATGTCAAAACGCATCATTGGGTCACGGTGTTAAATGGCAAAACGCTCTTGACGCGTGCATACATTCCTATTGCATCCCCACCCACTTGAGCGTTTCGTACGTTGTTTTCGCTTTCTCGGAGGATGCACATTTCCATATATGGAGATTTCCGTTACCATTCGGCAATCATCGTTGAATTGTTCGCATAACTTCGGCGTAAGTTCTTTCTCATGCTTTTCGCAAAAAACAATCAACGTATCCCTATATGAGCGCGACGTGCATTCATAAAAGTCAGCTTTTAACAAGCGAAAGAAGAAGTAAACAGAGAGTTTAAAAGATAACATTACACAACAAATTACGTCAAAATACTCGTTACTTCAAAATGAACGCACTAATGGATTTGTGATGCCTGTTTATGGTTCATGGAGTGATATTTTGATATCGTAACTGTGAATTATAAAAAAATATGTTATTACGGATAAAATGAATTGTTCAATATATATTATTATAAATAAAAATAGATTAACATATTTATAAAAAAAGCTACTGCAAATTTATTCAAAGCGTTATATTATATATATATAATATAAACGGCTAGAAGCGACTTTGTATATATTGATATATATTTATATATATTTATATATAATATATGTATTAAATAAAAATCAATGACAACGTGTATCTTTTTTATATGGTGTTGTTGTAGTAAGCTCGGCACCGACACACGAAGACATGAAAGATGAAGTTTTATCAGGTAATTATTATATTTACAATTATAGTGGTTAATACGATAGTGGTATTAAACATAATAATTTAAAGCACGTCGATTGATTGTATTTCTATCATGAAGTAAAATGACTTAACTGATGCAGTTTTTACGCTTTATCTAAAACAATATGCACATACCGGATAATACAAGGCTATACTTGATGGATTATTAATTGTATCATTTATACGATTTAAAACGTAGCTTACAACAGAAAGACATTGCAATTACCCTTTTGTCTAAACGTTTCTAAAATTATGATAAATTAGTATGATATTTACTGTGTAGCACTGGTAAAGTACTGATTTAAATTTGCCTCAAGACTCGAATGTTCATGTATAATGCATACAATTCTTAACGCGCGTCTACTTTAATTCTGCAGTTTGTCAATGGAAGCCGGCGGAGCTCTTCTTTCTCCTGGATTCGTCCTCAAGCATATGGTCAGTGGACTTCCGGAAGCAGATCCGCTTCGTGAGCGACATGGTGGACAACTTTGGAGTAGGGCCGAACAAGACGCGCATCGGCGTCGCCTCCTTCTCGTACCACTACCGGGGGAACATCGAGCTGGACACGTACGACGACGCCGAGGCCGTCAAGAAAGCTATCGACGTCATTCCGCAGTATTTCGGCGGCACGTACACATTTGACGCGCTGGACGGCGTTCGGACGCGCGGACTCCGGAAGGAAGTGGTTTGACCCGGCGTGGTGAAGATTGTTGTCGTTCTGACTGACGGACAGTCGTACAATACGTAGAAAACCAAGGCGGCCGCCATGAAACTTAAGGTAAAGCAGAAAACAATTATACATCATGAATATTTAATTTTGGAAGAACAATCAAATTTAGGTTCCCGTTGAATCGTTTAAACAGGTGTAAAATAGTTTGAACTTTATAATATTCCGTTATAGTGGACGTATTGCACATTTTACATTCCATTTTAAGCTCTGGTGATAGTAATGACGTAAACTTTATAACATCTATTCTCATAATCACCATACGTTTACATTATATTTTCATATGATTAATATGCGATCGGCATCGGCAGCAAGACGGATCGGGACGAGTTGGTTGCTATAGCGACCGAGCCAACCAACAAGCACGTGTTCGAGGTGGGAAACTACGGTCTCCTGGACACCATTAAAGAGCAGCTGGCAATCACCGCCTGTGAAGGTAGAGATTCAGTTCTTGTGCCTTAACTTATAATACGGTTTGGCTGTTGTTGTTTTTTTAAATCCATATAAACATGATCATTCAAGAAGTACGTTTATTTAGGACATATTCAATGTTTATTGTAACTAACGATGACTACCGGTACTCAAAATTGCCTCCGATCGGCATAATACAAACAAGGTTACAATAATTGTAATACCGGCAGTTAGTATTGAAATATATACTCTCATCAACTATATAAGGAAAGATCAACACATCAATTTGGCTATTTTGTCTTTGTTTTCATCATTATTTTATTTATTTTTAGCCGAGATGAACGATTGCGGCCGCGCTCACGAGACCCCCGTGTGGCGCCACCAACATGGCTGGCTCAAGCTGGGTACCGCGAACACCGTTACATTACGGAGTTCATTTCGAGCCTCACTAAGGACTTCGACATGACAGACGACAACGTCCGAGTCGGCATGCAGACGAGTCACTGCGGCACGGGCAAAATCGAACTCGGCGAATACAAGGAGTCCAGCGAACTAGCGAAGGCCTTAGCTAATAGCCACGTCTCAAATCTTGGCCACATGATCAAGCAGCTGCGCACGCATTCGTTCACAGAGGAGAATGGAGGACGGGACCGGGCGAGGCACATGGCGGTGGTTTTCGTCGACGACACTCTCTTTGATCCTAAAGAGGTGCTCGACGAGGCACGGAGAACTAAGCACCAGGACGTCGAACTGTTCGTGGTTGCCATTGGAGACAGTGTTGTGGACAACGAACTCGAGACCTTGTGTAGCGCGCCGGCGGACAGGCACATAATCCGCGTGAAATCATACGACGAGCTGAAGCTTAGCAAGCCGGAGTTTCTTACTAAGTTTTGCACCGGACTGTAGAACAGTCACGTTATTGAGTTATGATATTTGTGACGCATGCAATTTACGATGTGCAATATCTAATATGCGCGCATGGGAGATTACTTCAGCAATCTTGAAACAATTGTCATTTTTTTATATAATGCGAACATGGGAGATTACTGACTCTGTCTCAGAGAAACGAAGACAACAACAGTTGTCGACTTATAGTACTAATTTCATAATGTATTTACCAGATCAAATATCTATAAATATTTATTATTGACCAGATATGTATCATTGATGTCAACCATTATGATGTTGATTGTTATGTTTACAATGAAAGCATTCCATACAATCCGGACGTATGTATGAATATTATACATTATTTATTTAACCATTTCAAAATGAATGGAGAGAATGTAAGAGTGTATGACCGTTTGTGCAGAGAACAAGATTATATTTATTATAATTTTTTTTATAAAAGTTTTGTATCTTTAAATTGTTGATGCAGTTTTATATGATATTTTAAACTATTCGTATTTATATATTGTTTTTAAGAGTTTTTGTAATAAAATATTGACCAATTACATCTTGTCTTCTCATGCGTTTTTAATTTGTTTTCATTTTAACCACATGGGCTGGCTCGAATGCAATTATTATATCGTTAGATAATGAAAACATTTTCGCTGTAACTGAGGGTGGCATCAATATGATGGACTTCTTCCCAGCTTTTAGTATTTTTTTTTTTACAAATGTCATTAAATGAATTAACAAACAAATGTAATATTTGGAAACAGTTTTGAATAATCATAACAACACTGAAGAAGATAAAATAAACACAAATAATGAGCTAACTTACTGAACCCAAGGATTCATACGAAGAAACCTCAAACACTGCCCGATCACCTGCAGAAAAACAGCTTACTTAGCGTTAGTCAGATCGACAAATGAGTACAGCTCTGTGGTATGGGACACACATCTAGCCACGCATATTGACAAGATCGAGCGCATCAAGTGAAATGCGGCAAGATTCATCACAGGGGATTACCGCTCGCGGGACGGAGGCTGTGTTTCGTCCATGTTGAATACACTGGAACTACAAAGCCAACAGGACAGACGAAAGATAAACCGACTTACCTTCCTGTACAAAGTAATCGGGGTGGGGGGGGACCAGCCTTACCTTGTCATGACATATTAACACCAGCAAGAAATAAACGAAGCGTTAAACCTAAATCAATTAATGACTACCAAGCCACAAACATTCTAGAAAACCAAGTGACAAATAATACAAAGCGGCATCAAGCAGAAACAAGCTCGAGCCAATATCAAGATTGCAATTACATTTACAAGTAGATGTACAATAATCAACACAATCCCCCACAGAAACGTCTCTCGTTCTTTCAGAGAAAAAAAGAGGTCATCATGGCCGATTGAATCAATGAGAACAATATGTTCAACACGAACATCATTGCTGCCTAATTCAACCCAAATGAATTTGTAGTCGGCGTCGACCAAGGCCATGAGTATTATGGAATGGCAATAGTTGTAGTACAAGGAGCTACCACACAGAGGAAAATGTACGGCGATGTGCTTCCCGTCCAATACAAACACATAGTTGTGCAACTGCTATAGTTCGCCGAACTGCGTGACGATGCGCTTCTACTAATCTGGCGTTTCAGGACAGGGCATCGGTTCTTCAGCAAATTGTACAAGTACGCATTCCAGACAGGAAGGATTATCTTGGAGATGGGGCGACCCAAAAGCAATACATTAGACAGTGGTAACTGTCCCCGATGTTAGGTACCGCAATGTTTTTGCAAACTTAATGTCATCTGTCAGATGATTTCTGCAGTTTTACTTCTTCGGCTCGATTTTTTGCTCAATACGTGTCAGGATATCTTGGTATATCTGATAGCCCATGTGCAGGATATTAACGAAGCATTTTGCGTCTTTTTTCGTGAGTTCGTCCATCAGCCGTACGTAATCACCCAGTCCTGGTCGTCTGGCGAGCCATTGTCTGACCCAGATGGTTCTCCGTTTCATTATATGCACTGGTTCAGATAAATATTTGTTTCAAGAATTTGCTATTTCTCTATCGTAGCTTCGCAGCTTTAGCAATCAGGATACTGTTTTCAACACGAGCATTTTGCTGTAGAAGCTGGCATCTAATCAGCATCAGCTTGTCCTCATCGCCCATGTTGCATCGTCGGTAGCACGAGACAACCGTGAAACCGCCGTCACGGTCCTTGATAGCCCCAGTCCCATATAAGCACGGATGAACATGGTAGTCCCGGTACGCCCCGGATCCCCCCGGATCAAGAACCGGGACGAACCGGGACGATCCGTGGCCTTTTGGGATTTTATAGCGTCGACGGTCTTCAGCAGACCATCACCCCGATGGCAACAAGGCATCCACACGTACCAACCCGCCAGCAACACGCAAGCAACACGGCGCCTACGCGGTCTGTTCCGGATAGTCACGGCAGAGCCACGGACATACACGGCAGAGACACGGATAAACACGGACCAACACGGCATTTACACGGACCATCCCGGATCTACACGACAACTACACGAACTAACACGGCATGCATACGGACCAAACACGATCTGCGCCGGACCGACACAAGCTTGTATAAAAGTAGGTTGATTTTCGGTGATTCAATCATTCTGCACTCAAATCTCGAACGTGTTACCTCGTCTACATAGCTGAAAGGTCAAAATGCCACCTTAAATGAAGCGTTATGTCAAAGTTCGTCAAGAGCAGCATCCGCTACCGATGAAGAACAGCAGCAACAAGGGAAACAGGCTCGAGGCCCAGTTGAAGATTGCCATAACATTTACAAGTAGATCAACAACCATCAGCACCCTCACAGAAACTGACGTAAAGAAAAAAAAGACGTCCCTCGTCCTTTCAGATAAAAAGGAGGTGATCATGGCCGATTGCCTATTGCTTTGTCGTAGCTCCGCTTTAGCAATCAGGATACTGTTTTCAACCTGAGCTTTTTGCAGTAGAAACTGGCATCCCATCAGCATCAGCTTGTCCTCAGTCGTCAACTCATCGCCCATGTTGCATCGTCGGTAGCACAGGAGACAACCGTACAACTGCCGTCACGGTCCTTGAAGGACATGGGTCTGAAATGTATTCCCGGACTGTCAAGGACGCACACGAACAACCAAGGCATAAATACGGTTGTCGCTGGATCCTATACAGATGTCCCCTGACCCTAAACGACAGCTACACGGATCATCCCGTATGGTGCGATCATCCCGGATCGTCCCGGATCGCCACGGATCAACACGGTAGTTTTGAAGTTTCCAAAACTTCCGTGTTGGCCTTCCGGAGCGACAAAGACATTCCCGGACGTCCCAGGACCTACACGGATCGACACGGCGGCTACACGGTTCACATGCCGGATCATCCCGGATATGAACCGTGTTGATCCGGCATCTGTATGGGACTGGGGCTGAAGGACAGGGGTCTGAAATGTGTTCCCGGACTGTCAAGGACGCACACGGACAACCAAGGCATAAATACGGATGTCCTCGGACCCTAAACGACTGTCCTCGGACCCTAAACGGCAGCTACACGGATTATCCCGGATGGTAGTATCATCCCGGATCGCCACGGATCAACTTGGTAGTTTTGAACTTCCTAAAACTGCCGTGTTGGCCTCCCGGAGCGCCAAGGACATTCCCGGACGTCCCAAGACCTACACGGATCTACACAGAGCTACACGGTTCACATGCCGGATCATCCCGGATAAGAGACGTGTTGATCCGGCATCTCTATGGGACTGGGGCTTAAGTTCACATATAATTTTCCATTAAAAAAGCATGCATTATTGTAAAAATGAATTTTTGGATCCTTTACTGCAATATGAAAAAAGTGAACTTAAGCTAATACTGTTAAAACAGACTTAAGAAATATGAGAAATCAGGGCCAAGAGAAAAAACTCTTGTTACCATACAATCTTCTGTTAAAGAAATATTGCCAATCGTCTTTGCAATAGGGCTTACATTAACTTTTGAAAACTCTAAGTCTGTACTCCGTGGTCTCTGATTTTTCAGGTTTTGCTCATTGAGTTGGAAGCTTTGAGAGTGCGCGACACTAGTTCTAAACTTGTCAGAATTATCAACATTGAAATAAAGTATAAATGTTTGATTTGTTTATGGTCAGTCATATTTTGATATGTCATTTCACACAGAATAGCATGTAGAAAAATCACTCGGTTCCTCTTCCATTTTGTTTTCGATTGCTTGATGGACCTTCCTTGACAGCAAGTTTGGAAGCTCTGGACCGTCAATGAATGTAATTTGGAAGCAATGCACCTTCCATGACTGCAATTTTGGAAGCCCTGGACCATCCATGACTGTAATATTGGAAGCGTTGGACCATCCATTACTGTTATGTTGGAAGCGCTGGGCCATCCATTACTGTAAGTTGGAAGCGTTGGACCATCCATTACTGTAATGTTGGAAGCGCTGGGCCATCCATTACTGTAATGCTGGAAGCGATGGACCATCCATGACTGTAATGTTGGAAGCGCTGGACCATCCATAACTGTAATGTTGGAAGCGCTGGACCATCCATGACGGTAATGTTGGAAGCGCTGAACCATCCATTACTGTAATGTTGGAAGCGCTGTACCACCCATGACTGTAATGTTGGAAGCGCTGGACCATCCATTACTGTAATGTTGGAAGCGCTGGGCCATCAATGACTGTAATGCTGGAAGCGATGGACCATCCATGACTGTAATGTTGGAAGCGCTGGACCATCCATTACTGTAATGTTGGAAGCGCTGGACCATCCATGACTGTAATGTTGGAAGCGCTGGACCATCCATTACTGTAATGTTAGAAGCGCTGAACCATCCATTACTGTAATGTTGGAAGCGCTGGACCTTCCATGACTAATTTTGGACGCCATAAAACTTCCATAGCTTAAGTTTGGGAAGCCTATGTCTGCTATATAACACCGACACAGGAAAATACATCGGACACATCACTGAACATAACACAAATTAGGCGGTTAATGGATTTCAAGCTTAAACCATTTTACGTCGTGCACATTTTGAGACTTAGTGAATAATTATTGATTTAAAAGGGAAAATAGACAAATATCAATATACACCAAAAAGGCTTTGGAACGGTCAATGCAAAAACATTGAACGACATATCCGGGTTAAATGCCAGCATTTATAATCTATTAAACAATGTTATAATGATAACATAAAAAAAAAAAACAACACGAAATCTTCAAGATAGCGAGAAGTCAAGTTTGAATAAAACATTATACCCAATTAATCATAATACTATTTTATACAGGTTTCTTTAACTAAATGCGTTTTGTACAAACATGGCTTAGTTTATGTTGGTACTTGTAATATCAGTTTGCATTAATTCAATAAACTTTATCATGTTTGGTCTTTTCCAGCAATATTTATTTTAATACAATTTTCTAATATCATCATATATATGATGATACTTTATTTAGGAAAAGAGGCAATATGCCCATCATTCCACGTGTAACTCATAACAAAGAAATATATAAACGGTTAATGGTGAGGAATGTTACGTCATGTTAAATATCTGCACATACATATGGTAAGTTATAGATACATCAACATGTAGTTTTGATTGAGAAGAAAATAAAAATGAACAAATAAACATTTGGAAGCAATGGAAGTAAAAACATAAACAAATCTAGCGTTAATTTGTCATAGACCAGAGTTATTGGGTTCTTTCGGAGAAAAATATAAATTATAGTTTAATGAAATAGAATTATATATTAAAAGGTTGTTTTTTTGTTTGGGGGGAGGGGTGAATAGTATATTCCTTTTGAGAAAGCCAAAAATATAGAAAAACTCCCGTAGGCATGGTATAGTGTTTGATTTCAGGTACATGTACATGTATTAGGTACATGTATCAGTTAAATCACCTACACATTGGTTTAGACATATGTAATTTACGCCTAAGCAATGCAACATATTACAAACAGATTTTGCCCACGAATGTGTTTTTGGTTTATTTATTAAATCCTCACACATGTGGCTTTAAATGCACTTGACAAACCTGTGATCTTCTAACTGAATAATTTTCAACCAATACCGTAATACATTAATGGCTCTTTTAGTCATCAAATATGTTCTTCCAAGTTCTCCATATACAAACATATTCTGTGTTTGAATTTTCACACCAAGTAGTTTCTTTTTTCAAAATTGTTAGTGGACTCTTTCAATTGCCATTGACTGAGTTAAGCCCCATATTTCTTACCCAAAATTTGAAATTGGAAAAACAAGCTGATCAAACAACTCAAAAGTATTTGCAAAAGATCCACCTGTAGTGAATACACTTCCGAATTATGTAAATGATTAAACAATTTATAATGTTTGGTCTGTGTACAAACATTAAATATCCCTCCTAAGTTGTCCCCCCCATTTTTAAAAACCATAACCTTTGTTTTCATAGAAGAGAATAGCGTTCAAAGTGTTTACCGGTAAGCTTGCCATTAAAGCCAGGATCGGATTGATTTTAAGTTAACTCTAAATTACAATCTATGTTGACATAAGGAGTATTTGCGTTATATTAATCATAAAGGTATGCTTAGTAGTGCAAAATCAAGAAGGGCAAGACGTGCTCACCACAGAAAACGTGCATGGATAGCAAGAAGAGTTTTAACAATTAAAGTTGTTGTTGCATAGCTAAGACAACACACAGACACATAAACCGCAAAACATATTAGAAAAACACTGCGTACATGTCCATAATACTGACAAGACAATGTGTTTGAGTTGCAAGAATATGCATATACAGTCTTGTCTCAAAAACAAACCTTGCACATACTCAGTTTGGTTTTACCATTCCGTGTGTATTAGCAAGACAATCAAAAAATATCTGTGTTTGAAATGCAAGCATATGCATTTACAATCTTGCAACAAACCTTGCACATAATCAGTTTTACATTGTGTATTAGCATCCTGACAGTGATAATGATATAATGTTAATTAAATATAGTCTTTGTAATAAGACTTTGAAATAAACGTATCATTAACCAATTACTAATACAGCGACTCCAGGTCACGCTCATTGTCAATTCTGTGGATCTTGGAGTCAGAGTCTCTAACAAGAATGTTGCCATCAGACGACCAAGCACCAATGAGATGACCAGTTTATACAAGTTGTCTAGCTTTTAAGAGAATCGAACTTCGTTTTTGCCTTAGGTCCTCGTTAATGAACGTGTTCGGGTACCCTTTATCTTTAAGCATCGCACGGAATTTGTAGACCTTTTGTCTGGCCCTGTAAGTGGCACATTTTACAATGTCACGTGGTTTCCGGGGGGGGGGTTCTACTCTATGAGACCGATCGATGTCGCCTATGACGCTATCACTGCCTACAGCTTTGGTAATTTGAAGCACAATCTCTTCAGTTTCTTTTCATAGATCAGCTCTTTAATACCCAAAATACGGATTGAATATATACAATAAACATTATGTCATAAATAATTCGTCAAATATTAATACATCGTATGATAATGGGTTTGTTATTAAGCTTCGTGAAGAATAAAGAAAATCTGTATTGGAAGCGCGACGGTCCATTCGAATTGAATGCCTATTCTTAATTTATGTTTGTTTCTAAGATTGACAGTAAACCATTTTGTATTTAATATTTAAATATTTAAACTAAGCTCGTATAATAAAAAAGCATTTTTCAAAGTGAAATTTATGTTATTATCTGCATTGAAGCCGGAGAATTGCCAATATGAAGTCAAAGAGAAATTCAAATATGACGTAAAAAATTCAAAATTGCATATGGCTGAGAATGAGAATTGTTTCTTCGCAGTTTGTTTTCTTTCAGTGTCCATAACATATACCATAAACGTTTGCAACAACTAAGTTTTTGATGAAACGACACCCATATCCTAAATTAAACCAACAAACGTAAATATATGTAGACTGCCTTATATCTGATGGTTACCTATATTCACTTCAAAGAAATTCGGCGTGACCGTTGTACGTGGGAAATCAGTAATACATGATATTTCAGTCGTTTATTGTTCCACGTTTGAGTCACGTCCCATCTCGTACATATATTTGTCCATATTGGATTAATTGTCCATCGCAACATAAATATATACATATACATAAACATATCGTTATTTTTGTATGTGTTAAAGCGTCTCGAAATACTATATTCAGACTACGAAATCAATTATTTTATGATTTTTAATATATAAGTTTGACATTAAGTAAGCATTACTCATGAACACTTCTTATTATTCATATGTTCACATTTCCGGAAAATAACATACATTAACAAAAGGAATATAATTAAAACGTATGCATCACCCTAGTGATGCGCCTTCCATATGCACATATAAACCCTTATCCATTGTAACACTTATATCAAATTATTTTATTATAAAGAACATATTTCATTGAACATATGCTGAACAGATAACCTATGAACTAAAGTAGAAAAAAAACAAACAATTACGTCACTTACAATATACTAAGTTTTCCATCGGACGATTTTTCACACAAGATGTCATCCTGCCGCTTTTCAGACCCTCTTCAATTGTTAAGGTTTGCTAAATCCATATCTTAATAATATACTTATTTTAGATCCAAATGTTATAGTTTAATACGTTAATATTATATGGCATTTTCGAAAGTACACAAATCTGTGAACAATGTTTGTGTGCAAATGCGCATTTAAGGTCACCGTGGTGTAATGAATATGGTGTCCGCCTAGAGACCTAGAGGTCACGGGTGCGGTCCCCACTCTTTGAGCGTTCTTGAGATCTTCCCCATAGACACCAAGTACTGGTTCAATTTCAACCAAGGCAACAGGGCTCGAGAGCGTTTCAATAAGGCTTAGGCTATTTACTCGATCGAGCTAAAATAAATAGGTTCAAACTCAATACGCATTGAATTTTAACAATTGTTGGGTTTTATTTTCAAGAAGATTCAGATGTTCAATTGTAGAATACAGTTTATCGGTGTATCCGCAGCTTTAAACTTCCTTTTTAGGCAATTGACATTCTGCCTCCTATACACATTTTTTACTCGATTATATTTTCAATGGGTGCATTTTTGCTAACAACTCGTCTTGTCCATACCCTTTTTATGTAACTTCTACTGATGTGTTTTTCTTTTCTCTCAAACATGCTAATCTGCAAATGGAACGTTGTGTTCAAGGTATGGTAACATATTCGTAATTGGTATAGTCCAGTGTCAACACGAAGATGTAGTGAGCAGATTATCCGCCTTCATACCGCAAGGTTCAGTGTTAGACCCCGTTTATTCAGCGCACTCGCCTTATACACCAAAATATAACGCAGTCGTGGACTAATTTCTGCGAATATGTACATGACATCGGTGTTTCAGTGACGATTTCTTATGGACTTACTCCGGATTACTCTAGATGTTGGACAACCCCACTAATATGTAGGCACAAATCAATCTGACACATACAAAATATATTCGAAAATCACAAACCATGTGTACTGTAATTATTGGAATGAAAGTACGTTTGGTACATAAATGGGGGTCAGCGTTTTTTTACCATTTGATTAGATGTTTCTTTTTCTCCAAACTAGTTGAGATCCGGAAAACATATGTTGACCAACCGGTATTGTTAATATTTTTTGTGTCAGTAGTGTTATTTTGTCCGGTTATGTGCACTGATGTTTTAGGTTTGTAGTTTGTGACTTCAAGTCGAACAATTTATAAATCTTGTTTTTGTATTTTTTGTATTACTATCAGAAAAATGACAATTATATATAAACACTTTTTGCAAAGTTTTAGTTCTTTTTATGTACTAAATCTTTTTGGAATTGGGTCATAGAGCAGGATACAAATAAAACAAGCTAACATAACCTCGTTTGAATATTTTTGATACATTACAGTTATTCCTTTGATAAAAATAAAATCAAACCAACATAATAATGTTAATCATAACCTCCCAGGATCCGTATTTATTAAGCCATTTCGGCCCCATGAGTAAACAATTCTTAAAATTCTATAAATGCTAATTATTGTAACACGTTTTAGTAAGATTGAAAACAAAAACACATTTTTCTATTGCCAACTTAATCAACAGAAAATCTTAACCGCCGCCAGGTGCAGGCTGCACGACACTGATATGTTTCGTAACCGTCTGGTTTAGTATATCTGTTCCAACACTACACAAGTTGGAGGCGTAGCAGATGTACTCGCCCTCGTCCGCCTTTGTCACACCATCAATCACAAGATTGCGCCTTGGCCAGCTTACACCCTAAAATCATACATCAAATTACATAAACATTGTACGAAACTATCACTAAAGTCATGAAATAAGCGATACACTCGACTCGACAACGATGAAAATATTAGTTTTTACTAATTCTATGTATTGACGCTTGAACCACTTCTCACTTTTAAACATGGTCGAGAAATTGTTCAGATGTTAATGTATTGCACTTGACATGTATAGCTAATATGTGTTGTAAGTGATATCGAATTGGTTGCTATGGGTGGTGAAACCTGGTCATGCTACTCTGGTTTGGTGACATGTTTGCTTGGGACCATTTTCAATTGTTTTTAACAATAGGCGAATGCAGAAACTAAAGCTTTTCGTACACTATAACAGTGGAAATGTTTTGTAAACACAAGATGTTACAGAACATGAACTCCTATTACGCTCAAGAAAATCGTATTCATTTGATAAACACGATCTACAAGTACAAGCATATGAAACAAAACAAATTTGATGTCACTTTGATATGATAATACGACACTTTCTATATCACAAGTCTGTTTATAATTCGGAAAACTTAAAGACATACTTTTGTACACTTTACATTAAATTGAACATAATGTAACACACCAACATATAATATGAAAGAATAGCCATGCAAAAGATTATGATATTGACAATAAATAACTAATACTGTCACTTCCATTCCGTAATTTGACATTTTCTATTTTTATAAGATCCCAAATTTGATCCAAGCACTCTCGCCATCCCTCCCACCCTCCAAAAAAGTCACCACAATGATTCCTACTTTCGGTGTGCTCCATACAACGTGGGGTGTTGGATCACCATCAGCGAAACATTGTAAGGTAGCTTTGCCTCCAAGCGGCAGTGGACTGCTTGCGATTATTCGCACATTTTCCGTCTCTAGAATAAAATAAAATACACAACGTAGTTTTAACAGCAATGTGATTTAGTAAATTCATCGCATATGTAGCATCCTCTATTGGTTATTGATAACATTCGCAGTAAAAATATGTCCCGATTTGGAAGGATAACGTGTCTGTACGTTTGTTTAATCAATGCAATTCAGAGAGAGGTTGAACATTAATGGACGAACTAATATACCATATGCATGCATTATGAAAACGAATATTTGTCAATGACTAATCCAAACCATGAATTACCAAGTATCAATCATAATGGTTGCTTATGGCGGCAGGATTTTGATAAAAGCTGTGCGAGAAACCAGTCAACTATCGGAGAAGAGCCTGACATCTACTAGGTGGAATGTATGATTAGGTTTCATGAAACAAGCATCGCTTTTCAGCTGAACTAGATTTTACATACGCTGACACGCAGGCAGCTGTCCGCCATAACAGATATTTCGAGGTGCGTTTTCCTCTTGAACATCGCCGTCATAGCAACCGACTCCAGGCTTATCAGTTGGGTTGTCACACGTCCTCCAACGAGACCGAGTACCCTGTATATTAAGCGTTGTTTCCAGGCATATGTGTAATCCCCAGTTGCCCCATCCCAGAGCTATTGTTATAAAAATATGGTCTATTTATAGACAAAACCTGTCATCAGCATATTAGCAAAGAAGAAAGCTACCCTAAACGAAATCCAAGGTACTACGTTGATCGTTTTACATAAGCATACGATCATATCCTTAACACTTAAAAAAGTTAATGCGTAAACAGCTTCGCAAAATAATGCTTTTTCAAGTGATCAATATGCCCAAATATGTTTCATTGTCAAGGAGTTCAGTTCTTTACAATTCTCAAGGAACATATATTTAATAGCACTTAAATGAAAATACGAGTTCAGTTAACTTTATTTTCGTAAATCATGCCTGAAAAGAAACGATAGTATTTTTTTCTGTTCAATGTTTGGGTGAAGAAGCTCGTAAACTAATTTGTCTGGACGGAACAGGTTAGATGGAAAATAAGTAAGATGAACACGATTAAGCAAGTGCCCTTATATGAGGCTGTTGAAGTAAACATCGAACGACATATAAGAAGAAATACATGTCAAATTACTTGCTAATTAGTCGATAGTTTAGCGTGAACAGCGGATAACGAGTCACAATGCGTTAGTATCAGCTATATAATTGTGTATAACACACTTATTTGAAAATATTTTTACTTACGAATGGTCGGTGTTTGAGGTTGGGTTAGGACTGTCGTAGTCGTTGTTTGAGTCTGGGTTAGGACTGTCGTAGCCGTTGTTTGAGGCTGGGTTAGGACTGTCGTAGCCGTTGTTTGAGGATTGGTAATGGACTGTGTGGTTTGTTGGGTTTGGTGACCGGTCTCAGTTTTGTTGTCGGAGTAACACAGGTTGGTGTCGCAACACTTTGGATACATGGTACCGGCGATCGGTACCGAATTGCAGCTCTGTAGTGCAAAATTAAGCATGGAGTTAAGGAACAACACAACATAGAATCATAGCATTATACTCTGTATTATTTTATATTATTGACGTTTTGGTTCAAAATAAGACAAAAGACAAAATATGACTTGAGCTACAAATTGTATTAAATATTACGATAAAATAAATAATTACGTGAGTTAATACGTATTATTGTAAGTTTTGTTATCAAAGTTTAAGTGCTTATTTGAATTTAATTTTCCTTCAAAATTGACGCGTATGCAGATATAGCAATATTTCCATTTTAGGCATGTACTGTTAATTTTCAGTGCTCTATGGAATGACTTGACTAATTTGTATTATTTTGTCATTTCAAAAATGTTTTTCCTAACTGACACCTACAAAATCGCGCACTACAACGGTATCTTTGGAAGGGAATATCCATGAATGTTGCTAGATGACAATTGCATATTGCTTCATGACAATTGCATATTGCTTCATGATAATTGCATATTGTTTCATGACAATTGTATATTGCTTCATGACAATTGTATATTGCTTCATGACAATTGCATATTGCTTCATGACAATTGCATATTGCTTCATGACAATTGCATATTGCTTCATGACAATTGTATATTGCTTCATGACAATTGTAATATGTAATTCAAATAAAGCAGAGAATCATAAATATCGGGATATATTAAACTTCAAGCAATGTGCTGACTTATTTAACCACTGGCTATTTTTGTCGACACAATTTTGTCTATTCAATTAACCTCTTTACAAAATAAAAACAAAAGATATTCAAACTGATAAATAAATTATTACCATTCAATCCGCCATTTTGATCGCTGTGCAAAATGTTCATAATTTCTCATTTAATAATTACTTGCTGCTTAAAACGTTCAACCCCTGTCCGTGTTTGATCACTTTATCGAGGTATATTTGAATATCGCGCGTCTTTCCTGCTATACTAGTTTTCTGTACATTCCCTTCCCACTTAGGCGGAGTAGGTTCAAACAAATCGGTGCATTTGAGTTTATTTGGTGGTCAACATGCTGGACAGGTGGGGTTGGGACCCTTATGTCCTCGCCAAGTAGAAGTTAAATATCGGTAGATTTAAGCTTTCTCATTCATATTTCAATAAACTATAAACTGAAACAGTTATTGGTGCTGGTTCACAAACCTCGCAAAACTCAGTTTCGGAATGCATACTGGCACATCCGCCATACGAGAGCAAGCACACACAAACGCTCACAACATAAACATACACACTCAAACGCCACGCAACTTTAAAAATAGTATATAATTGTAATTTATGTGTAAGCATATCGTCTTGTTAAAGACTAAAAAGAACAGCATACGCACATAGTAAGTTTCGCTTTACCTTTGGATCAACACAAGAAGTTTTGTAAAGTTCTTTGCCATTTCTGGTGATTTTCATGAGACCACACACCTGAAACATGACGTGTTAAATATGAAATTATTTGCTTTAATTGTTATCTGTGTATATTAAAGGTTATTCAAAAATATAGGGTAATTTATTTAGCATTACAATTTGAAGTGTAAGTTGTTAAACTGAGAATTTGCTCAGTATTGCCAATGCGAAGCTATACAATTGAAATACTAATTTAAAGCATGAAATATTCCACACCCACACTTATCCACTAAAAAAAAGAAAATTGTGTGTATCATCCCCTTCATGTCCACACACAGACCCTAAAATTAAGGAAGTATTGGATGTACTAAAATACTATGTTTATTGTTAATAACGATGGCAAAATGAAAAGTGAAAAGCAAAAAACAAAAATCATATAAAGTTAGAGAAAACTTCCAAACCTAAAACGTTTAATCAATAAATATCAATTGAGATACCCCCACCCAAACTCTTATCAAAATGCCGAGACTCTCCTTGTGGTTTATGTGATTATATCATGGAAGATTCGTCATTCAAGTGTAAAAAAAAATGCTTCACTTTAAACAGAGTATGGATTGTTTTGTACAACATGTCATATATGTTTTGATTTGTAACGGGTGCAAGGAATATAACATTGGAAAGACGGGAGATTTATTACCGAACAGAAGAACAATACAGGAACAACAAATAAAAAAGATGCCGTTAAGTGAACCTTTGGATAATTGCGAGAACAAACAACACATTTTCTATCGTCCCATTTTCTAAATTACAAAACTACAATATGTCAGTAAGGTAAAAAAGAAATCATTTATTAGTATTTTAAAAGCTGTTCTAAATTCCATTTACTAATGTCATAATTATTGACGTTATGTGCAGGCATAATGAGATCGTCACTAAGCAGCTTCACATTTATATTATATTATATATGATTATACATGATATAATAATTATCATATTATATTGTACTATTTGCCCTGAAGATGTCGAAACCGGTCGGGCAATACATAATCATATACCCTTTTTATATAAATTGTTATTTTTCCATATTGATTTATCTTGTCTAAGTACTGTTTGTATTTTTTACTTATATATATAATTTTATCAAGATTTATAATACAATTGATATATTAATATAATGTGGCGCCGTATCTACACTGCAAACCTATATACATGGGATTTTGTGTAAAGTTTATATATAAACAGTGAATATTTATATTAAGCAGTGTACATGGGGAATGGTATAGGACCGTAGTCACGACGGTTCGCGGTTCCAATCGTGGAACATACAAAACAAGATTTATTGGGATACCAATAGTAAAATTTGGCAAATTCGTGTTAAACGTAATACTTTAGATATGCAACATAATTTAGCACATCTGTCAGGATATATCTCATACAGCAATTTGTAACGTTTGCATTTAAAATATCCGATGGCGCAAAGAAAGTGAACAAAAACGTCCCAACTGATAAGGCATCATGCGAAATTCGAATTCCCCGAGTGCTATGCGCAAAAAAAAGCGACTTGACATGATAGCTTCAAACGCATGAATACTGTGAGGCCACTTCCAAGAATACGTTACAAACTTGCCTCGTTGGTTTTGCAAACGTTGATCTTGTTGCAACTTTCTTTTGACGGCGTGAGTTGCTCATCACATGCGAAACATACCCGTTGTTTAAGATCTGAAACATTTTTTTATCCAGACCATTATGACTAGACGAGACAGCAATAAACACGAACAAGTACAGATATAATCATATTTACAACGAGGGTCTGCAGCTGCAACACAAGGGGACAACTGTGCTGCATGAGGTCATTGCATGGGACCGATATCACACTAAATGCGGAGCATTTCAAAGCACATATAGAATATAAATATACATGAAAGAAACGGTAAGCTTTGGTATCCTGTTGTAACAGCTGACGTTTCACTTTGCTTATATTCTTAACGGCCAATACAAAGCATTTTACGTTTTAACCAGGTCAATAGAGGGCGTCTGATCATCACTATTGGCGACGACAAAATCTCATAAATCTAACATTATGCAATTTGTTTAAGACAAGACGTTTCATAATGGTGGAATCACTAGGTAAAGCATTTGGTGTAAACAATTGTTAACAACGTAAACTGTAATTTTATTCGGACATAATAATTGGAAAAATTGGACTTCATTCGTTACTGTAGATAAAAAAGATACCAACACTTCCAACATTCTCTACAAAGTATAATCAATCAATTGCAAAAATCAACATTCTTACTGATTTTAAAGACTTTTCGAATACCATCTAATTGAAACATAGTTTAGATCTAAATTTAAATAAGACTATGTTTGTAATTCCAAATGCTTATAAACCACCATAAACAGTTTTCATTCAGCTGTATATACATGTACAGCAATTCTAGTTCACGAAATATTAGAATTTTGACAGCCCCGCTATTTCCCTTTGGGTTTGTCTTTAATTCAAGTAATCTCCGCCCGGTACTCATACCTTATATTAGAGTCGCATAAGAGTTGTTACACATTAATATCTATTAGGCACAACAGAATACGTTAAAAGATTCACTTACTTCTTTTATATCTCCTGCATTATTGGACATATGAAAGTATTTTTTATATGTCAAATATTAGTAAAAACGATTTCACGAATAACTGAAAAAAAAAATATCTTAAATAAAAAGATTATATTACTAAAGTGAAATAGACAACAGCAAAAATAAAAATACAACCACATTAATTTGTGCTTTATAACTTTTGTTAAGTGTACCTACACCTATAAAGACAAGCGTATAAAGTTGAAAAAAATAATCAATTCTTACGTTCGTTCCCGCAAAGTTCGTAGTTACAAAGATCGTTGTTTTCGCAACATTGAGAGCAGATGATGTTTTCCCCTGCATTTTCTATGAAGCGTTTACCACCTACTATACATCGCTGAAATTACAACATGTCTATAATGCTTGTCAGAGATAATGCATTTAAAATAAAATCTCGCAAACAATGTCATTCCTTTAATAATAAATACGGTATCAGAATATATTGGGTCATTTCTTAAATACTTTATATTACAATCAATGAGAGTTATTCGTTTTATAATTAATGACAAAATAAATGGGGACATTTATTATATACTTAATGCCACTATCAATAGATCATTCTTTTCATTTGGAATGCCACAATCAATGGGGTCATTCTGCAACCCACAAACGGGGAGTCATCCTTAAATATTGAAAACCACAATCAGTGGAATCATACTTTCAATATTCCAAACCACAAACAATGGATTCCTTACTTGTAAATTCGTCCTATCACATTAATATCAAAAATAGTAATCAATGAGGGTAATTGTTTTAGATAACAAAACGCACACTGAATGCTTTTTAACGTGCTGATATAATAAAAAATACTGACAGGAAGACGTGAAATATTTAATTGAAGAAAGGCATATTTTGTTTTAAACAAGAACAACAAACAATCATCACAAAACATCGGATTCTATTCAAAGTGCCTATGATTTCGACAAGAAAACAGTATTTCTTCATGATTGATATTTTAACATTCATTTTTTTGTTTCAGTCAATTAACAAGTTAATATTCGGATTTGTGTATTCACTAGCAATACACAACATTAATTCTCAATGAACTGGCCACATACATGAATTTTATTTAATGTATTAAAGTGAAAAAAATAATATATTTGGAAATTACTTAAATCATCACAATATCAAGAAAAAGTGAATTAAAAATATTTTACTGGGATTAAAAACCCGTGGCCACTGGTGGTAAAATGTAAATGTCTATTTTTCGCCTGGGTTAGGGCTAGAAATGAGTGTCGTTTTATAAAGCGATTGTAATAAATACCCGTATATTCCAAATTATTGATTGAAATGTTACTTACAATTTATCAGTTAAGCTGTTTTTATTTAAGTTTTGCATTAATGAAACGATATTTAAAATATTATTAGTAATCAAGTGTCAGTTTTTGTTTGTTTAAATAAAATAGAGTAAACCCTAAAATACATAAATATATCATATCGAGGTAGATGCCAGATCTCTTTATTTATTCTTCTTCGAAATTGAACGCTTCCACGCACAGTAATATTTACGTATATATCGTATTTATAAGGAATTGGCATCCCAGGTGAACACACCGTACATGTTAATTCGACTTCAAAGAGAGTCCGAATTATATGTTCAGACTGTTTTTATTCAAATAGGAAAATGACGAAAGAAAATATAGTTATCAATTGCAATAAGACTTAACATTGCACTATTTTTTTTTTTAAATAAATTATGAATAAGGCATTCTTACCCTCTTATCACGACATCCAGTTGCGTAGAGGATATTTCCTCCCATCTGGTATTGGTCTGTGTAACACGACTAGAACATATAAAATATAAGGAGTGTTTACTAAAATAAATATTCTCCAGCATTTGAACGAAAATTATATACATGAACTATATGTGAAAATTATTAATATTATTAACGTTATTGGGTCCTATACAAGTTCTATTAACCGCCTTCTACAAAATAAACATGCCCTTTACAAATGACGTCAATCCTGCTAAAATGTTCCAATTTTTGTTTTTAATATCACTTAATATTTAATATTGCTGGTTACCAATTACCGGATCATATGAGCTCGGATATTTTCAGACCGTTTGTATCCAAATAGGAAAATGACGAAATAAAATAGAGTAATCAATTGCAATAAGACTTAACATTGCACTATTATTATATTTTTTTTTACTGCAAAAGCAGATCAGAAAATCAAATTCATTCTATTTATTTTTATTCAAATATCTTGAGTCAGATAACTATCATCAATTAAACCACACGTATTAAACAATGAAAGCAATGACAGCACTATCACGTGGCATGGACGACAATGACGTCATATAGTTGTAAACTATTTTGTATTTAATTCTGCAAACAACCATACCACAAACCGTTACTGTAATACGTACACAACTTGACGACAGATAAATGATCAGCGTGTTCTTACTCAAATGTGTCTTGTTAAAACCTAAAGAAAAGAACACAGCAACAACACTCACGGAATGTTCCCCGCATTGCTCCACGTTTTGACACGTCGACGGAGAAATTGTGTCGTCACAACGTAAACAGAACGTGGCTGTGGACAAAATATACGTAAACAAAGACAAAAATGCTTGTACAACGATACTTAACACATAACTGCAAACAACTACTTAATACAATATTAATACAATAATACAATATTAATTCTTGATGATAATAGTAAAGGTATTTAAAGTATAACTTTACAAAATCAAACTTATTTCAATACATAAACACATTTGTGTGTATATCTTAGCATATCATTTTATATACAAAACCTAAAACGCATTTTATTCAAATAAATCAATGCCAATCGTTCAATTAAGTAAAGGCAACATATGCAGACATACAGGGTTAACAGGTATACACATATACAATATAATGTTACTTGCTTCTAAAACAATTGTATATTTTATAATTATGTATTGTTTGATAGATGCTACTCAAACATTGTTACTTCGTGATTAATGTCATCGTTTGTTTATCCCCTTCAAGGCAATGGTGTACTGATGGATTAAGCGAAATCACAAACTGACTAATACTGAATATTCATTTTCGCCAATGAGACATTGAAATATTTAGTTTCGAAAATCGTCAAATAATATTACATATTTAGTAAGACATGGAAACTTACTGTTTGTGCAGTCTTTGTTGGCGCAGGAATCATCATATTCTACATCCGTACCAGGACACGCGTTACTGTTCGGGTTAAGGCAGGCCCGTTTGCGATGTCGAGCTCCCTTCCATCCACAGGAAGCACTGCACGCCGTCCAGCTCTGCCACTGACCCCATGGATCATAATCTAAGAAAGTAAACGAGCACACTCACGTTATGACTTAAAATGATGCATAACATATCGCCATATTGAAACGTTCGAAATTGGTCATAAATCATATTAAAAGTAACAACAAACGCTAATGACTGTTTTCAGTGTGCACTTGTTTATTTTACATATACCATTTTGCAATACAGATATAAACTAAAATACACGTTAATGCATGAGTAAATGTTGTATAAGCAAAACGTCACACACTGAAGCTCATATTGCATCAGCCGAAAAAGACAATATCAGCACTTCAATATTGACAATATTGCCCAAACATTTGACCCATCATGTAAGCAAAAGACACCAACAAATCTCACATAATTGCCAATTAAGAATAATAACAGTGTGTAACACAAAACGGCCTTGCATACATGTATACAGTTAAGGTACGCTACAGGTTTCTAAGCCACAATTGAATAGATCATGTGTATACGGCGTAAGTGATGCGTGCATTTAGAGAGTAGAGTAAGATACTTCCTTCTGTACTTTGATAGCTTGATGTACGTAGATATTTTTTAATCACTATATAATATTTAGTTATTATTAAAATTGAAGTAACATAGGCGAGGATTTGACATATGGCTGTCCAGTTATTTGTCAATCATTAGTAAATGTATGGAACGCATTATCACCAATTACAACTTTTAACACGTATACTCGTTGAAGATTGTGTAATTCCTTAAGTAAGAACATTTTATTATACACGTTTTCAAAGAAGATTTAAAAATAGAAGACATTTTGCAGTTTTTTCGAGTTATCATTTTCCTGGAAGAATTTCACGCTTTGTTCTTTCCAGTGAAATGTACATTGTGCTTTTTTCTCTGAATGTACTTTTAAATTTTTTCCGTTCATTTCACAAGCTTTCAATTTATATTTGTTTCGAATTTTGCATATTCAAACATTTTACTCGTTTATCAAAGTATTCATTAGTAATTACACCATGCTAGTTTTTTCGACAAGTTCTTTTTTATGATTTTATGATTTTAAATATGATCATCAACTTAAAGTTCAAGATCGTGTTTGTGAACATATGTTCACAGCACTTGAAATTGTTTGAATTACAGTTTATGCGTAAACTCTCCATGATAAAAACGAATCGTTCTTTTTCCGTGTTTTGAATCCATGATTTCCAACGTTAAGAAACATTCTCTCAAAGGCGAATCGCCTTTAATTCCGATCAGTGCGTTGCCCAAGCAACACGCAACAAAATGATAGTAAGGAGTCATACATTTACCGATCCCGTGTTTATTCACTCGTTCGCATTGTGTTTATCAGTTTTCGTACCAAAGTAAAAGTCACGATTATTTCATAGGTCGCTCAGGTTAGTCAGTCCATTACTATCTATTTGGAGCATTAACTGTTTATTAAACTGTTACCAAACAGTTGATGTAAGGTTGTTGTGAACTTTGAGCCAACCAATCAGGGTAGCGTATGTGGTTATGTTTTAACAAATCAAAAGTAGGCATTCGTTGTGTCGAGCCGAACAAATAAAACGAATGATCACAGCCATTATACATAAATATTTATCCAACCGATAAGATTTGCGATGTATCGATAAGAAAGTTTCAAAATAAATTTTGTTTCATTGTTACACTACTTTGAATAAAAGCAGTGATTAAATATAAAGAGTCTAAATATGCCAACCGCCTACAACGTAACCTTCTTTTAAACCCAGATTACGTATTATCTAAATCGATTCTTTCAGAATGTGGTATTATATTCTTCTGACTGTGTTATATGTTCATGTTATTTGTATTTATTGTCGTTACTTCTATAAATTGCGCTTGCGTATAGTCCAACTAAGTTACGCATTATTAATCCGAACTAAAATGAACTGATGGTTACAAACTATTTTGTTTACAAAAAGTAAAATGAATATTGCCACTTACTAGTGTGAACTAAGCTAACACCATAAAAGACTGTCTAATTATGTATAAGGTAGAGAAGAATACTAAACAGCACAGAAATACTAACACAGTCTATCACTAAACTAACATGAAAATATCACGTAACTTACCAAAGTGAATGATATCACTTGTGAAATCGCGTATTTAGCGACGAACCGTAACAAAGGGGTACATACAAGTGTATGAATACATTAATGAAAACGTATAGTTTATTAAGTAGTGAACTCTCATCATGTGTTTCGTACATTTTTTATATTTTGGTCAAACTGTGTTTGGTATTGTGAAATCTGTTGACGTTTTATAATAATATGTCGCTTCCCAGACCTACTACTTTGAACTGGAACGCTATTTTTATGGAAGAGTTTACTTACGGTTCAGTTTTCTCGTAGTTTAAATAAAGAGTTTGTTTCCAAATCGATTTAAAAAACCAATAATTCCTTATTCCTAATGTAACATAATTAAGAATTTAAAGGGTATTGTACAAGTTTGTGAAACATTTATAACCATTTAACTCGGTGGCTTTTAGAATACAGCATTAAGCAATACCCTTAACATATTTTATATTTTACTAACTACAGAAATCAGTTCGACAGCAACGCCTAGTTGTCGGCGACGCCGCCACGTCTTCCGAATCATCTAAACCACCATCGTCGGTGTCATTTGGTTTGTGTATGGAACGTCGTCCGATAAGGGCATGGGTTTGATGAGTTTCGATAAACATATGGTCAGCCGCGCATTTCTGTGAAGGAAGATGCATTACCGTAAACAGAGCCTTCTAGTTTAAGCCAGAATTGCAAGGCTTTCTATATCGGTATAATGTATTGATACATATTATGTATGATGCATTGATAGCAATCTCGTTTGATGCATTGGCAGAGATTCTGTATAATTTATTGATGGTAATGCTTACATTAATGCAGTGGATACATGAGACTGCCCTGTGTGGGACATGCGTTAATGTGTTGCGATCGCTTGAAAGTAATTATAATTGATGCGTGCAAATGGTTGATTTTAGTTTTGCAATATATAAAAAACTAAGCATTTTCTTTCAAGCTGGAATATTTCGTTTTTATTCGACCCCTTTAAATAATTTATTCCTGTGTACTATCACCCGGCAGTTTGAAACAGCACAGTGTACCTTGTAAACTGAAATCAATGCCTTTGTGAGATTGACTTAAAGGCCATGCAATTGTTTGCAAATTTGCTAAACGTCCAACGAGATACGAAATTCTTTGAATAATAATTGTCATAGTGACTTACATGAAGCCCATAACATCCAGTATGGAAGACTGCCTGTCCAGCGATGTTCAAATCCTCAATGAAGCAAGCCTCGTCCTGTCCGCATACCTGTATTCTGGGACACGTCGATTGCCCTTGCTGCTGTGGGCATGCGTAGCAAATAGGCCCACGTTGTGTTTGATAGCCTGTACAAACGGACAGACTCATAAAATCAGAACCATAAACTCGACATAAATCACATTAAGAAAGTATGACACTACCTGCGTTTGCAGTATAGTTTTGACTTTCACAAATCGCCGTTATATACTAATTTTCCATATTTTTAATCGCCAGCCAGCTGTATCCGACGGGAGGTAAATATACATATAAGAGTTTGTTTCTTAAGACCAGTGTCCGACGAAATATCCTCCGCAATATGCAAAAATGCATCAATGTTAACCTATTCAAAAACATAACAATGATTAAACCTTGCTGCACATGTGTAAACCGTCACTGGAGTATGGATATTTCTTTATGCTTGTGACGCAAGGCCGATAGCATTAGGGAATTCAGTTACGCATGAATACAACGACTTACCATTGCTTCCGCACTGCTGAACATTGCACAGGTCGCCAGTAGGGCAGCACTGACTGCAGACTATCGGATCTCGCTTGTAAAGGAAACGTGTGTTACCCCCAACACTATCATTAGCAGTATCTATTCCGTCCCACCAAGCTTTCGCGGTGTCATTATGCCGTTGTGAAGATATTTCGG
Source organism: Dreissena rostriformis (assembly GCA_007657795.1). NCBI lineage: Eukaryota > Metazoa > Mollusca > Bivalvia > Myida > Dreissenidae > Dreissena > Dreissena rostriformis. Next base: position 161,753 of record VMBQ01000805.1, on the reverse strand, counting down.
AAAGTTGTCTTTTGTGAACTGTACATTGCTATAAAATGAATAGAAGTTTATGGTCATAGGACAAATCATTCACGTATTATTGTTAGAGATTATGTATCATCAGTAGGAAATTTGATACCGATATAAAAATAACATTAGCAATCCGTCTTTGATTCTTAGGGAACTGTATTAAAATTAAAACAGTGCCATGTATTTCTTTAAAAAAATATGGATAAAGCTACGGTTGCATAGAGGTGACATTCACTTCTCTTTTTTTTTAAATTGCTCTCCTCTTTTTCTATATCGAGTGAACGACTTACTAACTCGTGGGAACGAGTTAGCTATCATAACTATGTCTTGGGAACGACTTACTAAGTCGATGGAACGAGATAGAAAATGCTTTAATGCACCCCTCCTTTATGTACTGCACCGCTCTTTTTTGATTGCACTCCTCTTGTATTTAGTTGTGCACTCATCTTTTTTCAATCTCGTTCCCTCGACTTAGTTAGTCGTTCCCTCGAGTAAGAATGCCGAGGGAACGAGATAGAAAAAAGAGGAGTGCATTTAAAAAAAAAGAGGAGTTTATGTCACCTCTATGCCACCGTATAAAGCTGATTCACAGCAAACTAAAATATAGAAAACATTGTTATAATTTGAAGTAACCGCAATAAAACTGTTTTGATACTTTATAGAATTAATATACATTGCATTTTTTCGTGGGTATAAATATTAACAACGAAATACTCGTATACTTGTAATACTTGTGTTGCAGTGTTGTTTCAAACAAATCGGCACTCATAGTTAACCGCGATCTGCATGTGAAGTCCACAATCACATTTAGGGTAGTGCATATGTTATTTTCTATTAAATCATGTATTTTTTTAACATAAATGGACAGTTGACGCAAGCGCCAGCTTGAAAAAGGCTGGTCCGCTGCCATTCGTTGCGCATGCTCATTATGTGCATCCCTATTATTTTGAGCCTGTTTGTTGCTGAAAAAGTAATCATGTTACTTGAAATTAACTTCTTTACCCTTTGGTCCCGGCATCCAAGTGTGAAAAGAGTGTGTCCATCAGGCGTCACATGAAAGTCGGTAAAGCATTCCTTTAATTAAGAACAATACAATGACTCTTTAGGAGCAGTCACATTTTGGCTGTAATAATTAATCGTCTGAAACTTTTTTACATTGTATTAACATTATGTTATGTCTAAAACATATTTTTTCGAGTAAGTTTTGCTATTTAATATCATCTGATTTCTACTCAAAGAACATCAACCTTTTCAAACATTATTTTTTTATCCATATACATTTTAGGTCGCGTGGTGTAGTGGATATGGTGTCCGCCTAGCGACCGGCATATGACGGGTTCGATCCACACTGTGGGAGCGTTCTTTCGATCTTCCAAAAAGACACCAAGTACTGGTTCTTAGTACCAGGAAACGGACTCGAGAACGTTTCAATAAGCATTAGGAGTTCGATTTAATCTATCTTAAATAAAAAAGTAAACCATACACATGTATGCACAACAGAAACCCAGTGGTGATGTAATAGACGAGTTCACATTACCCATTTTTGAGATTATACTGATTTCATAATTTATCGATTTTTCCACAACAAGGCTCGCGATGTGCAGTTCCAACTGTTCTATAGTAAGTAGTACTGTCTACATATATGACGCGGCCTAACATAAAACAGTATGACAAGCGTCATTATATTAGTAATTTTCATGACATTCAATATACTAAAATAGAAAACATAATTGATACTAATTGTTCACTAATTGATGTGTTTGATGACTAATTTACGATTGCCGTTTGTTTTCTTAACAAGTTTACCGAGGGTTACTTCATTGGAGCAAAAGCAAATCAGTCAGGACAATTCACAATTCAAAACAATTCTACTGAATCACCTTTCGTTGTTTATATTTGGGCAAAATCAAATGCTCATTATCATTGCTATTGTTTTCATGTTACAACATAAAATAACAGCAATGAAAATATTTTATGGCAAGAAATATTTTCTAAAATAATGCGAAAATTAATATGAAAAATGTATAGATACAGTATCATTTTATTCAACTCATTAAGGAATACACAAGTACTGCAGAATACGCATTGTCTGATGACAATGCCCAGGGTTTCATTGTGTATCACACACACTATGTGGAAATTTTAGGAGAAATAGTAAGAGTTAACAAATTTAAATCTCTGATAAAAAAAAACATGCACACATAATTATGTATTCGTCGCACATACAGTTCAATAGACAATGCCACCAAAGTTAGAAAGGCTATGCTTATTGCCAAAACCAACCCGACCCATCCATGAGTACACGAGTTCATTTTAATTGGTTTTGATCATGTATTATGTAACTTTCAATGAAATAAGACGCGATCAATTTACTTTGACACTCATCAAAATGTTTTTTTTTACAATTAACAAAATCAGAACGTCGATCAATTTACGTTCAAAGTGGCTATGCTGTATTTTCGTTAAATATATTTTGTACGATAAACTACGAATTAAAAACACGTTCAAATCTACAACAGTAACGTTAACTGTGAAACGCATAGCAAAAAAATAATCAATATTTAGTTACTTTTTTTTTAAACTGAACATTATAATGTCTCTATTTAGAAATAAATTCCCAGCTTCCACGTCGTCAGCCTCGGTCTCGATTCGTTTTATGAGGGAGGCAACTCGAAATTGGGAATGTGAAAAAGGTTTATCGTACACAAACGACATACACATTTAGTTGAGTGGTATATAATCCAGCTCTAAACAATGAAACTGTGACTTATATTGTCATTAGGGCACTGAAATCTAGACAAATACAGAAGAAGACGCCGATGAGAAAATCTGTTCACGAGTAGCAGCATATATTTCAGAAGACGGACAAAGCATGATTTGCACAATCCCTAGATATACTAACTAAGAAATAGAAAACCCCACTGAGGGCCCTATGACAAAATAGTGATCAGCCAGGCTGAGGTCCATTTACAGTTTGGGGCTGCCTGGCTGGTCGCTGTTGTGCCATTAGACCCGAAGTTGAATTGTCTGTTACATTAACAGTACTGATCCAATACCGATGGACAAAACGTTTACAACTCTCAAAGTAAATTCCTATACAGAACAGATTCACATATATTTTAGGAACCTAAACCGGTTACATGGATAATGAAAGACAACTACTTGTTAGGTACATTATACTCAGACTGAATATCTTTCCGAAACGAATTTATTATAATAAACAAAATGTGCATACCTCGTGCTGACCGCATTCGGATATGGAATTGCAATCAACGGGTTGAGATATATCAGTGCAAGAGAGACATTTCAGGGCATCTGTTCAATAAGGAACACGTATAAGAGGGAGAAAGCACATTTTATGCATCTTTTAAGTGCAAAAAATAGGCTCAGTTCATGTCAAGAGCATGTCTCTTTAGCAGTTAATAATATAGTGGTTTTAACAACGCCGAATGTTTTATCAAAGAACAACCGTTTTAGCAATATTAAAGACATCCAAAACAATCTATAAATGATATTTCAATATTCATAACCGTATTTCAAAATCGTAACCGTCGCAAAGTAATAACATAAGCAAGCACATGCATTTGTTCTTAGTATTTTAAAATTTTACAGAACAAGAAAAGCATAGTTTTAAATAATATGTTAAATGTAGTGATATTGAATAATAACATGGCCTTTATTTTTATCGAAGCAATTAGACAGATCAGATAGAAAATGTCTCGTGTTCTGAGAAAACTGGTCATAATGCTTGTGCGTAAAGTGTTGTCCCAGATTAGCCTGTGCAGTTCGCACAGGCTAATCAGGGACGACACTTTTCGCCTTAATTGGATTTTTGCAAGAACAGACTTCCTTTAAACAAAAAATTCCATAAAAGCGGAAATTGTCGTCCCTGATTAGCCTGTGCGGACTGCACAGGCTAATCTGGGAGGACACTTTACGCACATGTATTATGCCCAGTTTTCTCAGAACACGACACATATAAAAAACTGTGAAAGGACTATACATCACAGCAGCACAGGATATTTTTACATTCTTAAAGACATAAAATGCAAGTAAAGATAATAAACAGTATAATCCAGTAGGCATTTGATTAAATAAAATAGTATTGTTTTTACACATGCAGGATAGTATGCTTACGTAATGATGTAAACGTCGCTAGTAGAACGCCAACAACAGAGAGCATGACTAAATAAAATGATAGGAGGACATAATAAGTACATGTATTCGATTTTAGAAGCTCTATGAGTACTTAGTTTGACTACTTATTATAGACATGTTATTTTTTTATTATAAATCGATATGTAGTAAAAGCATTATACTAAATATATATATTGCGTATTTCATTACAAAAGTAGTTCAACTGACATATCACAATGCTTATTTGAGTATATTCAAACATATTAAATTACCATTTATCTTCATATCTCCAAATTCAATAAAAGTATCGACCATCGTCAACTAGTCAACAATATATCTCCAGTGACCTTATCTATGTCCATGGTAAAAGGATGTAACTGATAAGAAGGATAACGTGACCTAGGTTCAAGAAGATATCAATAGCTTGTATTGCACGCTGCGTATTGGACTACTATTTCTGTAAATAATAACACAGATCGAAAAAAGAGTCAACCAATTAAAACAGATCTTGTAGTATTTCAAACTTGGTTATTAGTAGTCGTTGGGCAAATTTTGACAGGTAACCACAGTCGTGATACATCGACAATCTCCGGAATCCTCCGCTAGATATGCAATAAATCAGCTGCTGATCCAGAGTGTATGGCGGAGGTAACCACTGAGAGGAGCAGGTAACACCTCACTGGTCAATTGACTTGCCGCAATGTCTGCCACACATGTGTACCGTACTTACACAGGTTAGAGGCGTGGCAGGTAGCCTCGTCTGCCTTTGTGACTATATTGATTACAAGATTGCGTCTAGGTTCGGTGACGCCCTATTATAACATATAAAGTCATAGAAGAACTTTCAAACACGAATGAAATAAAAAGCAACATCTACGGCGAAGATGTAAATTTTAAAATTATTTTATTACATAACCTAGTTAAAATTATATTTCCACCAAAAAAAACAAACAAACGAGACAATCCAATTTCTTACCTGCTGTGAGGTCAATACTACGTTTGGTGTTTGATTACCATCAGCAAGATCAGTTATTGTCGCCCTGCTTCCAAGCGTCATTTTAATGCTTGCTATTATACGTAGATTGTTCACCTAAAAAATAAACTAAAAAAGCCTTAAAACCAAGTTTGCTTATCTAATAAATCAAAGCGGTAAATTCCTGTATTGTTTGATGGAAACCAGTGCCGTCGCCGGTTCAAGATTAGCAGCAATGGATGGATCAAAGGGCTTGTTAAGTTTTCTTACTCAATGTCTTAATATGTACAGTCGTTTATATCATAATTTAGAACAATGTGTATCTTATATATGCTTGTAATATATAAGTACATTATAAGATATTATACACATTTTTTATATTTAAGAGTTTAGTGACAGGTCCTTTCCGCCTCTTCACGAGCTCAATGGTATAGACCTGCTCATGTGACTTTTCAGGGGGGAAATATTTAATTTTAAGCCCAATTAGGTCAAATTTACCCCGGCTGCCCGGGTATTCGCCAAAGAGATAATTTAGATCCAAATAGACCAGCGCACGTTGGCGAATGAGACCTTAATGTGCGCTAGTAGACAATTAGAAGACAATTCATGCCTGGTTGTCCTTAAAAGGACATTAGCTGGATTAGCAGAGCCGCCTGCAGAAGTTCCCCTATCCGACAAGTCTCCAAGAAAATCTTCTGCGGGTGACTCTCGCCCCGGTCGCGACGCGCACGCTCCAGCAGCTGACCAAGGATATTATTGATGAAGTTTGGGAACATTAAAATGAAATGCCAATTGGTGTCATCAATCAACATCAGAGTCCTTTTTCGTCCAATGCAGTGATTGTTCGTAAAAAGGACGGATATATACGCTTTTGCATTGACTATCGACAGTTAAATTTACGCACGCACAAAGATACATATCCAATACATAGAATTGACGACACTCTCCACTTGCTTTCCGGGTCAAAATACTTTAGCAACTTGACCTTAATCCGGATATTGGCAGGTGGAGATGGCCGAAAATGACAAAGAGAAAACGGCTTTTTCAAGTGGGAATCTTCGGCTTCTACGAGTGCACCCGTGTGTCCTTTGGCCTTTGTAACGCCCCAGCAACCTTTCAACGGTTAATGGAACATTGTATGGGTGAGTTGATCCACATCTATTTAGATAACATAATTTTGTTTTCTCCCAAGTTTGAAACTTTTATAGAAAGACTGGAGGCTGTGTTTAAACGATTAGAGGCATATAACCTGAAGCTAAAAGCTTCAAAATGTGAGCTTTTTGTTAGAAGATGTGAGCTATCTTAACCACATTTTGTCCAAAGATGGTATCAAAACTGATCCCGCCAAAACCGAAGTCATTAAATCGTGGCTTGCTCCTTAATCAGTAAAAGACGTTCGTAGCTTTTTGGGTTTTGCTGGTTACTTCCGGAAGTTCATTAAACAGTGCTCACAGGTTGTACGCCCATTAAAACGATCTTCGTATTGGCAGTTCTGGATCAAAAACCAAGAAAATGGTCACTTCCAAGTGGGGAGAACTACAACAACGTGCCTTTAACACTCTCATCAAAAAATTGAGCACGACATGGTGCCACCGCCGCTGGTCTTGGTGCAGTTTTGTCCCAACACAAGGATGGGGTTGACAGAGTAATTGCATTTGCGAGCCGTAGTCTGATTGTATTGTCAAACTGGATATTGAATACCTGATAATAATAGAAATGTATTTTCAAACTGGATGTTGCATACCTGATAATGATAAAAAGTGTATTGCCAAGCTGGATGCTGAATACCTGGTAATAATATAAATGTATTGCCAAACTGGATGTTGCATACCTGCTAATGGTTGAAATGTATTGCCAAACCGGATGTTGCATACTTAATAATGTATTGCCTAAGTAGATGTTGCATACCTGACAATGATAGAAATGTATTGCCGAACTGGATGCTGGATACCTGATAATTATAGAAATGTACTGCCAAACTAGATGTTGTATACCAGATAATGATTGAAATGTATTGCCAAACTGGGTGTAACATACCTGATAATGATAGAAATGTATTGCCAAACTTGATGTTGTATACCTGACAATGATATATATGTATTGCAAACCTAGATGATGAATTCCGGATAATGATAGAAATGTATGGCCAAACTTGATGTTGCATACCTAATTATGATTAAAATGTATTGCCTAACTAGATGTTGCATATCAGATAATGATATAAATGTATTGTCAAACTGGATATTGCATACCTGATAATGATATAAATGTATTGCCTAAGTAGATGTTGCATACCAGAAAATGATATAAATGTATTGCATAACTAGATGTTGCATACCAGATAATGATAGAAATGTATTGCCTAACTAGATGTTGCATACCAGATAATGATATAACTGTATTGCCTAACTAGATGTTGCATACCAGATAATGATAGAACTGTATTGTCTAACTAGATGTTGCATACCAGATAATAATAGAACTGTATTGTCAAACTGGATGTTGCATACCAGATAATGATAGACTTGTATTCTTGACTAGATATTGCATACCTGATAATGATAGAAATGTATTGTCTAACTAGATGTTGCATACCAGATAATCATATAACTGTATTGTCAAACTGGATGTTGCATACCAGATAATGATAGAAATGTATTTTCTAACTAGATGTTGAATACCAGATATACCAGATAACGATAGAACTGTATTGTCAAACATGATGTTGCATACCAGATAACGATAGAAGTGTATTGCCTAACTAGATGTTGCATACCAGATAATGATAAAACTGTATTGTGAAATTGGAAGCTGCATACCTGATAATGATTGAAATGTATGCCTATCTAGATGTTGCATACCAGATAATGATAGAAATGTATTGCCAAACTAGATGTTGCATACCAGATAATGATATAAATGTATTGTCAAACTAGATGTTGCATACCTGACACTGATATAAATGTATTGTCAAACTAGATGTTGCATACCAGATTATGATAGAAATGTATTGTCAAACTAGATGTTGCATACCAGATAATGATATAAATGTATTGTCAAACTAGATGTTGCATACCATATTATGATATAAATGTATAGTCAAACTGGATGTTGCATACCAGATAATGATATAAATGTATTGTCAAACTAGATGTTGCATACCAGATTATGATAGAAATGTATTGCCTAACTAGATGTTGCATACCAGATAATGATAGAAATGTATTGCCTAACTAGATGTTGCATACCTGACACTGATAGAAATGTATTGCCTAACTAGATGTTGCATACCCGATAATGATATAAATGTATTGCCTAACTAGATGTTGCATACCAGATAACGATAGAAATGTATTGTCAAACTGGATGTTGCATACCAGATAATGATAGAAATGTATTTCCTAACTAGATGTTGCAGACCAGATAATGATAGAACTGTATTGTCAAACTAGATGTTGCATACCAGATAACGATAGAAGTGTATTGCCTAACTAGATGTTGCATATCTGACTATGGAACGGTATTTAGGTAGATAACGATAGAACTGTATTGTCAAACTAGATGTTGCATACCAGATAATGATAGAAATGAATTGCCTAACTAGATGTTGCATATCAGATAATAATAGAACTGTATTGTCAAACTGGATGTTGCAAACCAGATAATGATAGAAATGTATTGTCAAACTAGATGTTGCATACCAGATAAGGATAGAACTGTATTGTCAAACTGGATGTTGCAAACCAGATAATGATAGAAATGTATTGCCTAACTAGATGTTGCATACCAGATAATGATAGAACTGTATTGTGAAATTGGAAGCTGTATACCTGATAATGATAGAAATGTATTTCCTAACTAGATGTTGCATACCAGATAATGATAGAAATGTATTGCCAAACAAGATGTTGCATACCTGACACTGATAGAAATGTATTGACTAACTAGATGTTGCACACCCGATAATGATAGACATGTATTTCTTAACTAGATGTTGCATACCTGATAATGATAGAAATTTATTGCCTAACTAGATGTTGCATATCAGATAATAATAGCACTGTATTGTCAAACTGGATGTTGCAAACCAGATAATGATAGAAATGTATTGTCAAACTAGATGTTGCATACCAGATAAGGATAGAACTGTATTGTCAAACTGGATGTTGCAAACCAGATAATGAAAGAAATGTATTGCCTAACTAGATGTTGCATACCAGATAATGATAGAACTGTATTGTCAAATTGGAAGCTGCATACCAGATAATGATAGAAATGTATTGCCTACCTAGATGTTGCATACCTGACACTGATATAAATGTTTTGTCAAACTAGATGTTGCATACCAGATTATGATAGAAATGTATTGTCAAACTATATGTTGCATACCAGATTATGATAGAAATGTATTGCCTAACTAGATGTTGCATATCTGACTATGGAACGGTATTTAGGTAAAAATTACATCATTCGTTGTGAATATTTACATATGAATAATGTTTATTCTAATATGCTTCATGACAATTTCAACATGCTTGTTGTCTATTCGTTTATACTTGATGATTGTTGGAACATTACATCATTCATGGTGAATATTTACATTATGTCTGATGTTTATTCTAATATGCTTCATGACAATTCCAACATGCGTGTTGTCTATTCGTTTATACTTGATGATTGTTGCAACATGCTTGGTGACTATCCAATGTTTGTGTGTTGATTATTCCTGAAACCAGTCATAATCGGTTTTGCCACTAAGCGTCATTAACAACGGCAGTTACATGTAGCAACAGGCAGTAAGCAGAATGGAACTAAGCAGAATGCAAGTTACCAAATTATGACAGCAGGTGGCGCGCGTTTATTTTCCGTATGTTGAATAAATTACTATTCGGAAAAAAAGAGAAAACATCCGAACCATTTTGACTACTATACTGAATAAGCTGAATTAGTTCCCTTTTTTTATAATCTACATTAAACTTAATACGTTTATTATTGCCATTAAGACCAGTAGGTCTACACAAGAAATTTACTGCCGTGAATGTTTTTGATATTTGTAAGTTGCAGTTGGTACTCAAGAAAATATACATGTATTTTATTGAGGACATAACAGAGCTGATGTGTTGGAAGTGTGGCCCATCCCTAGTCCAAATAATTACAGTAGACGTAATCTACCGATGTACATTGTATATCGACCTCATATTTATAAAGTAGCCCAACCCCTAC
>VMBQ01000805.1:83340-148537 GCA_007657795.1 Dreissena rostriformis | reverse complement strand
AAAAGGGCGACTGTCGCACAAGGGCGATATATCGTGTTAAATATATCGTGCGTCGCCGCGACTGTCGCGCAAAATATCGTGCGTCGCCGCGACTGTCGCGCAAAATAGGCGACTGTCGCCGCGACTGTCGCGCTAAAAAGGCGACTGTCGCCGCAACTGTCGCGCAAAATATCGTGTGTCGTGTGTCGCGTTCAAAGGGCGACGCACGAAACACGAAGCGACGCACGATATTTTGCGCGACAGTCGCGGCGACGCACGATAATATATTTTTCAAATATCGCTGTAATAATATCGCCTGTCGACTGCCGCGGTCTTATTCAGCCCGAAACATTTTCTTAACCATTTGGAATATGATTATGATTGTGTCTAAATGTGAAAGATAAATGTAAAACTATTTCGATATGTCTGATGAATACAGTCTATATAACCATATAGTTATGACCATATATGAGTCAGTATATAAAACAGTTGGATACGTTGCAAAGGACAACTATAGTTCGTCCGAATGTAATGTTTCCTTCTTGTAAAATAAAAATCACGATGAATCTTTAGACATTTTTGTTCAAGCATGTCGCAATAATAATTTTTTCTTTGGATTTGCACAGTTGAGCCTTCATGGCCATCATGGCTCTATTGTTTAATATTTGAGGCGCGCTCCGTGAAAAAGGGGTTTAATGCATGTGCGCAATGTGTCGTCTCAGATTTGCCTATGCAGTTCGCACAGGCTAATCAGGGAAGAAACTTTCCGCCTAAACTAGATGTTAGCTAAGAAGAGACTTCCTTTAAGCGAAAAATACCATAAAAGCAGAAAGTGTCTTCCCTGATTAGCCTGTGCAGTCCGCACAGGCTAATCTGGGACGACAATTTACGAACATGCATAAAAACCCCTTTTCACAAAGCGAGGCTCATTAATATTGTACATCGAATTTCATAAGTCAGGCAGCTTTTTTAATGACGACAAAAATATATCGTCTTTTATAATAAGTAGATACGCGCATAATCAAACCTATTCAAACACATATAAGGATTCAGTAGCATATCTTAAATGTACATTCAGCCAGTTGTTCATACGAGTGGTTATCGTAGCATAGAGAGAACATATGAGCCGCGCTCTCTGAAAAGGGGGTTTAATGCATGCGCGTAAATTTTCGACCCAGATAAGCCCCGTTGTTTTCAATTCTCTTTTAAATTATGTGGCTACGCATCAGTATCGTCTTGATGATGCGATTCTAATGAGCAACAACGACATGTTATGGAGAACTAAGGTGTATTCGCCTCTTATTATTAAATTAGGACAAACTTATTACGTTAACACAACGCGCTTAATTTCGGTCAGTAGCAAATATCACACAAAGGGGCGCAACTTCTGCTATAACATAACATTTCCGTTATACGCCGTAAATTTCCGTAGTCGTCCGTAGCATTTCGGAACGACTGTCAATTGACATCATTGTATCATGCATGATTGTATGTTGCTTTGTGCTTGGGTGAAACTCACATCTTGCCATCGCGTTAATTTATTTAACGCATCAATGTTTGATTCCATTATGCACTGCGCCTATTGCACAAGTCTCTCTGCACAAACCAACATAAACATACCCAGCATGCAATTTACGAACAATAATGTTGCATCAGTACACATGAATGATACCATTAATCAGAATGTTAATAGACATTGGTCATCAGGCAAGATGTAAGTGTCATCAAGCATGAAAAGGTGTTAACATACAAATTGAAAGTATCATCAAGAATCATGACACAGTCATAAAGAAGGATGTAATTTTTACCTAAATACCGTTCCATACCTGACACTGATATAAATGTAGTGCCTAACTAGATGTTGCATACCAGATTATGATAGAAATGTATTGCCTATCTAGATGTTGCATACCAGATAATGATAGAAATGTATTGCCTAACTAGATGTTGCATACATGACACTGATAGAAATGTATTGCCTAACTAGATATTGAATACCTGACAATTATAGAAATGTATTGCCAAACTAGATGTTGAATACCTGATAATGATATAAATGTATTGTCAAACTGGATGTTGCATACCTGATAATAATAAAAATGCATTGCCAAACTCGATGTTGAATACCTGATAATGTATTGCATTACATGTTGCATACCAGATAATGATAGACATGTATTTCTTAACTAGATGTTGCATACATGATAATGATAGAACTGTATTGACGAACTGGATACTGCCAATCTGATAATGTAAGAAATACATTGCCATACAAAAATATTATTCATACATGAAAAAAATATGTTGCAAAACAAGATAGTGTAAACATATTAAAAATAAATGTGTTTGTACATTTCTGCTGTAATAAATTGTCTACAAATGCGGCTCTTATTTCAATTTAAACGTGCCAAAATATACGTTCTATATATTATATCAATATATCGTCGCGTTGAATGTTTATTCAGTGATATAAAATAGGAACGTAAGAAACAAATATTATAACGTTATATCTATATAATATCCGACCATAATGCAATACGTTGGAAAGGTGGTCATGAAAACCCTTCTGCCTACCTCTTTTGTTCGTTATTTTTCAAAATGTTCTGGTTTACAATCCATTTAAATAAACACTTTAAACGCGTAAACCATTCATTACCTGGCTTATGATTAGACATCTTGATGTCGCTCATTCAAACTATTAATTCACTTTATCGAGTTTACAACTGATTTAAACCCGCACATCGCACCGAGTTGCCATGACATGGGTGACTGGTTGTGTATAGTTGCAAAAGAAGAAAACGTCCCCACGTCCAAACACCATGTTTATTCATAAACAGCAATATGAGCATCACTCTGGGAAAACGGGGTTAAATGCATGAGCGTTAAGTGTCGTTCCAGATTAGCGGACTGAATAGGCCTTCTTGGAAGACATTATATGCACATGCATTAAGCCCCATTTTCCCAGTGCGAAGCTCATTTATAAAGTGAAAATCGGATTTTCCTAAACGTACCGTATAAAATAGATATAATCTGTCCCTCATTAATTTTCGCAAATAATCCGACATTTTGCGTGAGAAAAACAAAGACAAACTAGAGCATCAATAAAAAATGTTCTTCCATCAAGGTGATATATATTAACAGCATTATATCGGCTACCCCTCGCTGTGGTGGTGTAGTGGATCATTGTGGGGCTCCCAAAGCGAATGTCATGTGTGCGAGCCTAGCTTTTATTTTATCTTGTTTTCGAAATATAACTCGTGTAGACTTGTTTTTAAATATAAATACAATTTAATTTAACTCTCAAGTATATATTATATATTGTGTTATTGTATGCGTCATGTAATTTTATAAAAGCAGTAAAAGTAACAAAATAATCCATTCGTATTGAAGTGATATTAAACGCATTTTTTCACTGTTGAATTGAGCTGAAAAGAATTAACAGGTCAAAAGAGTTAGTTAAAATGTGGTAACTGACCAATTATCTGCAACTCATCTTGCTACTAGTTGTTTATAAAAAATATATATTATATTCGATATTAAACATGACTATTCCAGTCCTCCAAGCCGAGCGGAACTGTCTTTTTATTAGGATCGGAGTAAGTGTTCGTTTGTCGTATGATAGATATCGTTGCAGGAAATTTAAATGATCCGTAAAACAAAATTGTGTCTTTGTGTCGTATGAACGAATCTGCACTTAAACTAAATTTAGATTCACATCGTACATCGAATCATTTCTTTTGTCAGTTGTCAAAACGAAAGAACGGTTGATGTTCAAATGCATTATTTTTCTCTTTCCGGTATATTGTTTTAGTATGTTGATGCTGCATTAACACATGTAAGTGTATATGAAGTGAAAACACCAAAAATGAACAACGGTTGCGATAGACACCTATAAACATAGCATATAGTGTTAGATGCGTCTAATATCACTTTAATAAACTCTCAATCTAACTGTTTCAAGTAGTATCGGTATATAAATGGTTAACAGATGCTGCAAAATTGTGCAGGCGGATTTGTGTACTCATAATTATAAACACAAGGAGCACTTAATTTTAACAAAAACAAGTCAAACTATAAGTCGAGGTCGAATACTGACCGGTCTATACATGAATACATACAGGTGCCTTCAAATATCCGTATCAATAAAAGTACGATACATATGACATTATTTTAGAATCGGCTACATATTCCAAAGCGATACTCAATTTGGCCATGACAAATACATAGCATATTACCGATCATTGTTGAATCGCTAACGTCATGCAGTTATTTCTGGTTTGATAAGGTTTGTGTTCAGTGGTGTTTAGTTTATGTAATGTATTGAAAAGGCGATAAGGTTTCTGTGGTTTATTTATAATATTATTTTACTACAGATTGTGTATAGTTTTTTTTTGCATTTTTTTACTTGTAAAAATGTACTTATATGTCATACAAAGTAATTTAGACACCTTTGCTTTTTTAAATATCTTTTTAAAAAAGACCAATCGAATATATTACATTTTTGCTGATACGTTACAAAGCGGTCTTCACACATTCACAAAGTCATCGGAATGGCTTTTTGACGGAAGCATGCTATTTTATATGGCTATTGTACAACACGGGAAAATGCTTTTATGAACATCCTCGCTATGCATTTATGGAGAGAAGTGAATATTTTCTATGCCAAGTACAAAGCGGTCTAACTAGCGTATGAATTTCAACGCAATTCTTTGATTTGGATGACATCATACATTGTGCAGAGGACTCTAACCAGTGTGTGAACACACTCGAAATGCTTTTATTTTTGTTTTTGTAAATTTTCCACGTGTACCGCGTGATAGAGAACGATCTAAAAGGAAAGGGAACAACACCGCAACTCTTTGATTTTGCGGGCAGTATACGCACACTATTTGGGTATGGTACAGAGCGGTCTAACCAATGCGGCGCGTCATTGCTATCAAAACATAAGGCAGCCCTGAGATGCAAACGGACTGGTACAAGAGGCCTCCGCTCCTTTTGTTGACCGGAATGTTGAAAGTTTAATCGATTTAACATTTGGTACTGCCAAATTGGATTAGAAATGTGTCGCCTTTCGATGGCAATTTTCGATTGAAGTTTTGTTCGTTATACATTTGTTAAAACAAAGTGAGCCCACGTTTTAATATACGGATGTTTCATTAACACCACGTCTCAATTCGGGGAATTAAATAGTTAAATAGGACTTTAAATTCATCGATATTGTCACAGGTAATGTTTCGTCTTTAATATGTTATGAAGTTTTTGGAATATATTTAAATACATCAATTTACAAATGTCTTCTTTCGCAGTGAGTATATATTCAGATGAAAAACAACAACGAACAATTAGAATCTCATACTGTAAGATTTATAATTCCAATAACGCTTTTTAAAACGATAAAACATCATTAATTGATATTGTTCACACATTCTTTTTTATTGTCGCAACATACGGTGCAATACATTTTAACTTACAAAACCAACATACAGTTGTTAAAAAAAATGAGCTTTAGTGCATTGTTATATTTATTGGTATTGTTTTAACATTTCTTACACGTGCTATATCAGCCTTTGATTTTACAGTTTGTATTTAATAACTAGAAAAGGCACCGCTTTTTGTCAGTTGAGCGGTTTCATAAAATTAACACTGATGTAGATCACTTGTGTGTATTGCATAGTTTATAAGTGACTCAATACACGTTAACTGTCGCTTCATTAACTTTATAATTAGTATTATTTGTGGTTTTTATAAGGTTATGCGACATAATACTTGAATGTTCGCCTTATATATCTATTTCGGTTTCGCATTTAATATGTTTGTCAACAATACATTAATTTTGTTTAATAAGTAAACAGCGTCTGAAGCAAGAATTCCTAAATTGCAGTATTTATACGAAACTGTCAAATCTGGAATTATTAATGCAAATAAACTTGACCCATAAATATGAGAATACTAAAATTGTAGCACCCTAGAGTAGAGCTAGGCCATAAATAACAAAATCGCTTTTGTAACCAAAATTAACCCTTGCCAAAAAATCGCGCACTTGTCAATTTATGAAGACATTTGTATACATATGGCTTGAAATATGCTTGAAACTTGTTTAACCCATTTATGCCTAGTGGACTCTCCCATCCTTTTAAATTGGATCATTTAATTTCCAAAATTAGTGATGTCTGATATATTTATTTCTATTTTTAGAATATTTCTTACAGAAATTCCTTTAAGAAAACAGCGTAGACCCTGATGAGACGCCGTATTATGCGGCGTCTCATCTGGGTCTACGCTGTTTGCCTAGGCCTTTTTTGTAGACGCTAGGCGTAAATGGGTTAACTTGAAACGAAAACGCGAATTCAAAAGGAAAGGCTAAATCAGCATCGTAATATTTCAAACGCATGCTAGCACACTAGCAGATCATAAAATTAAACTATCCAGTTCAGTGCAATCTACACGATGTTTTGCACTTTTAAATGTCATCAAAATAGCTTCTAAATGTAAAGGAATAGCGCTCGTTTGAATTCTTACGAATGAGGGAGTAGTGCCGAATAGTTAATCCTTCATTACCCGTGCATTTATTCAGTGATACTGAACAGAGACGTAGATCTACGTCTATGTACGGAATAACCGGATTATAAACATTAGAATGTGAGGTCTGTATATATGCATATTTCATTCACGGGTGTGTGTTTCTGTTAGACCAGGCTAGAGGCTTATAAACTTTTTATATTCAGCCGATATTTCCGTTCTTTGTAGTTAGTGCATATATTTATTTTATTTTATTTTAAATACGATTTAATTAATAAAATATTGCTATGAATACATAATTATAAACTAGATATTATTGTTTTTTAAGCTTCTTAGTTTGACATGTCTAAAGAAAGGTGACTGTTTAAATATATTTACCAAAACAAAGCATGTTACAATTTCAACAAAATTACAGTAAAATAAGTAAAATTACATAACGTTTCAATTATGACTGAATTGTTACAAACTGATATATACGTAATTGGTACAAATTAAACTGCACGAAACAAATATTTTAACCTTAAAACCAATTGATTTTTTATAGAGCGTTCATAAAATGTTATTCTTATATAAAAACGGCTCCGCATAGGCGACTGTTTATTATGTTTTAACAAGTATCCCGTTATCTGATGTGGTAACCAATAATACCTGACAGAGGTTGAAAACGAAAACATTCTTGCCGCGTTAACCCTAGTAAGTGTTTAAGGCCAAAGATTGTGTATTTGTAGTGTCTCGGTCCATATTTTGGTGATTTTTGTTATCAGTTTAGAAAACGAAATGCAATAAAAATAAAAATAAACGTATGCGCAAGTAAATAAGAGAACACAACAACATTTGTTTTTTTAAATACCAGTAGTCGTAAAATGTCGTAGGGGCGTGGTAAATCGCGTAGGTTCACTGAAGATACGATCAGTGCGTTTTACTAAAACCCAACCTTACCCAACATAACGTTACCTTAACCCAACACAATGTAAACTTAATCCAACATAACGTTACCTTAACCCAACATAACGTTACCTTAACCCAACATAACGTTACCTTAACCCAACACAATGTAAACTTAACCAAACATAACGTTTCCTTAACCCAACATAACGTTACCTTAACCCAACATAACGTTACCTTAACCCAACATAATGTAAACTTTACCCAACATAACGTTACCTTAACCCAACACAATGTCAACCTAACCCAACATTATGTTAACTTAACCCAACATAATGTTAACTTAACCCAACATCATATCAACTTTACCCAAAATAATGTTAACTTAACCCGACATAATGGTAACTTAACCCAACATAATATCAACTTATCCCAACATATTGTTAACTTAACCCAACATAATGTTAACTTTACCCAACAAAATGCTAAGTTGACCCAACATAATGTCAAATTACTAAACATATCAGTTTCTCTCAACAAAAGGAAGTTTTGGCGTTCCAAAAAAACGAGCTAGCGAAGTAACTTGTCTGATTTCGCCATATCGTTATGGTGTGTTGGCGGTTCTGAAGGTTGCCAATACGATAACACACCATAACGGAAAAAAGGGCGACACATGTCATAATGGTCGTATGTGCGCTCTCTGTTTCGTTCTGGCGGGTATATTTGTCGTTCTTTTGTGATGGTAGTTGGTGGGTTTGAAGGGCGTCAAATGTCATAATTATCGTATGAACGCCTTTTCTGAAGTTCTGATGGGTTCATTTGTGTTCATTTTGTGTTGGCGTATTGGTGTCATTTTTAAAACCCAAAATACGCCAGAACGAATCCGTCTCAACCAAAGGCAGTGAACAAGCGTAGTATCCAATTCGAAATGTTTTAAAAATACCCATATGCCCGGTACCTAATGAATCCAAGTCGGTCGGCGTATAGTTTTACACTGAGTATATCTATGTGTTTTTAACTAATCGAGCGAAAACAAAATCAGGTTGATGATTTAAATATGCCCATGTATGTATGGTCCACACTATTTCGGATCAATTTATTTTGTAACAAAACTACCAAGTGTACGTAATATACCTTGAATTTTATTTGAATTTGTGGCACTGTGTTTTAAATATGAAATAATATGCCACTGTAGGCATCATATGTCTTAACATGTTAGTGTGTTTTACATATGTTATTATGTGTCACTGTGTTTAGCATTCTTATAAATATAACTTTGATTAAAAGGGTTAATTCAAAAATACGACTCAATAACAATGACATGTTCATCTCTGTTTCCTGGTGTATTTTTTAAATAAATATTGACCTCGTTGAATTGCATTTAGTTTCAAATGTCATGTGTGTTTTTATACAAAAAGCGGAAAGGCGTATGCGAGAAACAAATAAATCAACAAAAATTGGCCTTAGCCATTGAATTAGATAATGTTCTATCATCGCGGACAGTTAACATCTAGATTGGGTGTGAGACGGGTAATTCGAGCTGCCCAAATGTTGCGACGGACCCTCAAATTACAAATGTGAAAGTCCACGCACCCTGTAATTTACTGCTCGTGTTATGATTTCGACGCCGTAATTATACGTATTATAAAATTATACTTCAAGATCCCTATTGATGAAAGATGTGTTTTGAGATACCAGGTCTGAGACATAATAGTTTAACGTTTTTTGCGACAAAAGTAGTATAACCAATAGCGAGATTGAATGAATAAGAAATACAATTATAAAAACAAATACTAGTATCCATTCATCGTTTTAATTGAATAAATCAAGAAACGAATGATACCTGTTTTGTCAGATAAATAAACCAACGCAGCAAACAATCGTTCAACCAGGAATATGCTTGCTTTTCTATGAAAAGTGTAGCGTAATTCTACTCAAGTTTTCGGCACCCTCCTTTTAAACCAAATATTTTTTTTTGTGACTCCAATTTTTGGGATTAACCAAGATTCTTAACAAAGATTAATTACTCTAAATTGTCGGACATTTTTTTTTTTATCAGAAATCAACATATTTGCGTATCACATGTGTTTTACAACCTGATAATGTCATAAAACCTGGCATATGAATATGAGAAGTCAATGGACCGTATTATTTGCGTTATTTTGGTACATTGGCATGTATACCATACCGGTAATACACAATGTCTTCACTCGGTAATACATGAAGGGGACACAATAAGGAAACAACAACTTCTGCTTACTGCATTCGCGCTTTCTGGTGTGTAACACTTCAGGAACAACGGTATGATTTCAAATACATGTAGTACCAAATATGTAAATTTGATTGCTTATGAAATAAATAAGTGTTTAGTGCATTAAAATCAATTCACAATTCAATTACCTACAGCTATATGTTCCTGCTTCGGTGTGACAAATTGGCACACTGTTTGCTGAGCAAAATTTTAATGTTTTAAAGACAACGAAATCAAAATTGCCACAGTTTGTTCGGGTGCAAATTAACAATTCTTACTTAAGTCTATCAAATGCTAATCATCGAACTCTGTGGTCAATGTAAAACTTTGAAATATCTTTCGATAAAACAAATTCAAACACACTTAAGTTATTTTAAATTAATTTCAAACATATCCTAAAGTAGTTCATACTAAACGGTGTGGTATATACAAGCACAATATATTATTCATTGATGCCGCTATGCACAGGAATATAGGAACATCCAGTACATAAGGTATATTGTCAGTGTGTCTCTAAATTTTTGGACTATCTATTTTGGGAATATTTTTGAGTATCTACATTTTCGGACACGACACAAGTTCTTATGTTTAATTCTCTGAAAACTTACAAGAGTATTTACGGTATATGTATTTGAAGTGTGGGTCTAAGAAAACGTTAACTAACTCTACAGCAAAAACTGATAAAACTTTATTATCTAAAACCAATAAAAACACAATTAACACACACGCACGCGGACGCACTCACGCGCACGCACATGCACGCACGCACACCGCGAACACACACACAAACTTCATTTGTTTCATGTTCATTTTTTTTTAATTTTGACTACTTTATTACACTCGTTATGATTGTATGTATACACTCGTTTACACATTTTTTGGCTAAGATTTAACGATGAAAGTATCATTTTTTCAGATCCCTTCGGATGTAAAATGCTATTTCCGGCCGCACATGCGCAGTGGTTCGTTTCCGTGTCACTGCTGATTCAATTGCCACATGTCGCTGCACTCCGGACCGTTATGGAAGAAATTGAGTTTAACGGCAAGGTAAAGAATTTTCTTCAAGGGAACACATTCATAATTTACTGTGACCAGCACTTTATCCTTGTAGTCTCCCCTTCTAAGTTTTTACATAGTATGAGTCATACTTTTAACTACTTGCAGCATTTGCCTCCCCTAATGTTAAACACTCAGCACTGTTATAGATAAAACAACACTTTCAGCGATCTTGAAGGAATTTTTGTGCGCAAAATTACTCATATAAGTTATACAAACAACAGCAACAACAACAGCAACAACAATATGAAACTTTATTGACAATTTGATAACGTGTAGAAAAACTTAATTGCCCTGTGAAATTCGTTTTGATGAATTTCTTTATCAGGTTGCCATTTGAATGGTGGAATTATGACGTGTCGAAACTATAGTCATAAACTTGAAACGTTCTGTCACATCGAAAAAATGTTATTTGAATTCTATAAATGCCAATACTTCCTTCCCATTCACGCGTATAGTATTATGTATTTGTGTATGTGTGCATACGCTTCCCGCAGCTTTCAATTTAAACAATATTGCAACGTCTATAGAACTTAACCGAATAACTTTTAATTTGAATAAGCATCCCTTTGGCTGATACTGTAATTCACTTTTTTTTTTAATAAATTTATAATCGACTATTCTCAAAGCTTTTAAAACTCATGCAAATTTGGCCAGGAACATAAAACCGATAGCAACAAAAAGGTGTTCTTCGTAAATCGAGTCTTCAGATGAAAGTACGGAATAATGCGAAGTGTAAGTGAATTTATTAGCATGAGTTATGTATAACATCGTCCCCCGGCGGAATAATTATCTTTGAGGCAAAATCTTGGCTCAATTGTTTTGCTGACACCTCTCGAAAATTTAAGACGGTAGTGGAAATCACAAGGGAGTAATACGACCCATCGGAACAGCCGTTGCGAAGACTTGCCGAAATAAATTGCCGAGGGATTGACTTCGTAAAAAATGAGAAAGATAAATAATATAAAACAACAACGATTACTACTGCTGATCCTGATGATCATTCTTATGCTTTTAATACTCATTATTTTAAGGCTGACTGCAGTATGCTGTACATTGTTGAGTTATATTTACATGTACTGTGTTTTTGAAGACCACATTGTAAAAAAGAAATTTTATTTCTTAATGTGTTTTCTTCGTGAAATAAAGTTATTATTATTATTATTAATAGTAGTATTACTACTGCAACTGAAATACTGTAACAGGCAACATTAAAACAACAACAACAAAACAACAACTTTTGCTACAAATAACTGCTGTATACAAAGCCACTACATGTACATACGATGCTTGTTCTTCTTATGGCAACAAAACCGAAACAACACAAATGCATCTCGTGTACAGACGTTACATTCTTTATATATTTATTAAAGTGAATGTACCAGTATAAACACATTGTCAGCGATCGAGGTTAACTGATTGTCGCGTTCATAGGCCCAGGCGCAAACCCTTCAACATTTGAAGACTCAATACAATCAATGACATTCTCAAAATCAAATCTAATCTAATTTAAAATGCTCTCTGGTTTTGCTCGTCAATGCAGAGATATAGTCGAAACCCCATGAGACTTACAATCTTTTTTACAGACAGAGTGTGAATTTACTCTGATGAAATCCAATTACGATTCAAATTAATTCAACTGGGATTTTCAAAGATCTCTAATTGACTTTAAATGGTTGATTTGATCAAATGTTCTAAGCAAGCTGACAAATAAATCACTTTTATTTAAACAAATACAAACAAAACGACACCATTCTGGTGAAAAAGGCCAAGTGCGTAATTTTGAATGGTTGATAAAGGGAATCGAAACTGAATTATCGAAAAGGTTATTTCCATTTTAAACGTATACAAATATGTACGCAAGTAGGTTTGAAACAACAGCAGCTGTAACAAAAGCAACAACAACAACGGTTTCATCAACGTGACGGACATAATAAACATCAGTTTGCCCAGGCATGTATATAAGCACAAAACATATGTTTAACATGTAACTATGTATTAAATATATGTTTAAATATATGTATCTAATATCAATGCATTTACGGATGAGAGTTGAATGCATGTCTTTTCTCATCTCAATTGTTTGTCTGGGCGGATGTTGTTAAATATAAATTGCACCATACAAGAATAGCAAATAATACCCGTATATACATGTATGTGCTGTGAAATGAACCATATTGATACTTATTTACGTCATTATAACTGTCATCACTATCCGTCATGAATTGCGCCACTAATCAACGCTTAGTGGCTTCATAATTCCGTTTAAATAGGTTGATAAACAGAAGCGCCAAAAAGAAATACTTAAATATGGCTTATTATTTGCAATTACGTATCTTTATAAACTGTATAAAAGATGAGTACTGCAGTATATCAAGTGGAGGCTCTAATTTCGGAAAAGCTATGGCAATGGTCAGAATTAGTGTGAATTGTGTATGGTTTTGGTCAGAATAAGTATGATTTGTGATTTTATATTATTAAGGCCTATCGGATTATATTTATTATATAATTTAAATGATCATTAAAGTATTCTCATCATATAGACACATGCTGGTCCGGTGGATAGAAATGGAAACAGGACGCAAACAAAAGCATTTGCAAAATTTCATTATTCTTATCCGTAAATAGGTGGCTTCAGCATGAAAACTCCGTTCAAATTCAGTTTTACACAATGACCAATAAACATGGTGACAATGTATTGTGTTGAGATAAACGAAATTCCCAAACATTCGAGGCATTCTAATAGGACGAATGTGTATGTGTGTGACAGTATGCTATATTGTTAGCATATGCAATAATTTGCTAGTGAAATATGAATAATTAACTTCATTTTTTTAAGAAATTTGTTGTATATCTCAAAAACCGTATACGCCTGGTAAACTTCGTTTTAGATCAGAAACTGAACAATCGGCGTGTATCGCAGTCGTACTTGTAACCTTGTTAGGAACAGTAACTGTATTTGTCTCATGCCTTTTACAGACATGTTTACCATAATTACTTTTCGTTACTTTTAATGCACACCTTTGTCGACGACGTCTTTAAAATGAGGGCTACATGACGTTTCTTTTATTTAGATTAAAAAAGACAACAAACATTTCCCTACATTTTTATAGATTAAAACTAATTATTTTTTGTCTTTAAAGCCTACTTGACGATTGGCATGGTTTCGCCTGGGTCAAAATATTGCTCTCCACTACATAATGCAATGATTTCTTTGTTGACTGGGACACAACCCAAGTATGCAGCAATACGCAGGCTGCGATAAGTATAATTGATCCTCGTTCTGGGAAAACCGGGCTTAATGCATGTCCATAGAGTGTCGTCCCAGATTAGCGTGTGCAGTAACGACACTTTCCGCTTTTATGGTATTTTTCGTTTTAAGGAAATCTCTTTTAAGCGAAAATCCCGTTTAGTTGTCAAGTGTCGTCCCTGGCGGACTGCAAAGGCTAATCTGGCACGACACTTTACGCACATGTATGCAGCCTTTTTTTTCAAGAACGCGGCTTAATTGAAGCCTTTACCCCTGGTTCATATTTATATTAATCACACATATCCACTGCGAGTTTGATATTGACATATAAACTGTGAGTACCAGACTCGCGGTACCAGATTTGTAAATATGCTTAAATGGCTTATATTCTTTGTCCTAAACTATATGTGCACAGTGAATAAGAAACAAATACACTATTTGAATGTAAAACATGTACCACACGAACTCGGTTAAAACACAAAGAATACACTTATGTATTTGTTGTAGTTGTATTATTTATTAGCATATGCACATCGCGTGTATTACCAGACGTTACATCGCGTGTATTACCAGACGTTACATAGCGTGTATTACCAGACATTACACGCATTTGCAACAAACACGTCCCAGAGGTTACGATTTTAAGCAAATATTGGTGTAAAAAGATACAACTTTTGTACTGCAATTGATTAACATATTCTCCAATTATTATAACGATGTCATTAACTCACACAAAGGCGTTAATTCAAAGCGCATTTTGTTAAAATGTCAAGTCAAAAGCCACAACCATTTTATGTCAAATTAATGACACATAAAATCCTCAACGTTTCTGGTCACATAACGAAAGCTATCTACGTTGGACTTTAACGTAATTTAAAAGAAAATCCGCAACAGCTGTCAAGTGTTCTTTATTTTGGCGTTTTTCCTCCAATTATACAGAGCAGATCTGTCCCCAGCGATTTAAATTCGCCCACATTAGCACCAGTTTTTCCCCTGCTGACTACCGTGCATTTGAAAGGCTCACTCAGAGAAAGAACATACCCATCATAAGCATGTTCCACGACTTTTTGAAAGTATGTTTCTTTGAGTTATTCGATTGTTGCGACAATCTACAAACACTCGATTATTTTGCGTACATGAGCATTGCGCGTAAACACGCATAGATTCGCATGCGTCTGGAATGTTACATCACACAGCACACGAGTCTGAATTAAATTCTTATAATTGCATTTTTTGTAAGACCTCGTTAATTGCATCCATTTTATTTTGTTTGCGTTTTTTTTTGTATTATTTCATTTGAAGAAAGCAGTTACATATTATATTCTTTATTTAGCGAGGCTCAGCCTTGAACACGTAAGAAAGTATTCGGTTAAGTGCTCTAACAAGTGAACCGTCTGCACTATTAAAATGCTAGTTATTTCCCCCAGATAGTGCTGGAGAGATATATATTAGGTAGCTGTTGTTCTTTTGTCTATGTACTGAATGATGCCCCCCCCCATTTAATGACCCATTGTCTTGCTCGAAGATATAAAACCGTATGTTTCTTTTCACTATTGTCTGATTGTTTCCAATGTACCTCTAAAATTCAGGGAAATCACATAAATCTTATAACAACCTAAACTTGAGATGTTCTTCGTCAAACGAATCATCAGATTAAGTCTGCAATAATGCCACGTGAAAGTGAATTTATCAGCTTGTGTTTATACCTTTGTCGTCTCAGGGGGAATAATTATCGTCCATGCTAAATCTAGACTCAATCGTTTTGCACCATTTCATATTTTTTCACGCGAGTCGAAATCACAATAGAGTAATGCGACCCGTTATACATTTTAATAATCTCCCTTTACTGAAAAGAATACCGGTATTGCTACCTCGGTAGCGAAAACATAGAATCGGCACTTTATATATTCCTCACATGGATTACTAGTTTTGAGTCAGTTCTTTAGTTTTCATTATTATATGACCTTTAAATAAACGGAATTTCCATTGGTTAAGACATTTATCAAAGAACGACAATACACATTTGTTATTCTCGAACATACGTGTAACATTGATTGGGTATTTCGTGATTTTTGAATATCGATACAATCCGACATTACCCAAACAACACAATGTTATCATTGTTATGAAATACAAAAAAAATATATCCCTATTGCAGCATCCATGCGCCTGGATTTGCGAATCAGCCCCAACGCAAAAAAATCTTCGTCACTAAATTATGCAATAATTTCTTAGTTGATGTGGACAACATCCGACATATCTGCAGTTATTCTCGAGCTATGCTAGATATAATTGCAGCCTTCGCTTAAGAGACTTTTTATGTTAATTCACAAATAACCACATTGTGCTGGATGCTGACAGATACACGACATGTGTGTTCTGTATCGTGTCCGTACGAGTGACAACGAAATGTCCTCAAAGGGTTCTATAAAATGTCCTTAACGGAAAAAGAAGGAAATACACAACTGTACCGCGAGAACTAGGTAAAACACAACAACAAAAATATATATTTGTGTTTCGGTTCATTATGTGATATAGTATTATGTTTGGTTACTTATGTGTTTTATATTTTAACATAAAATTCGCACCACTCATATAACCTGAACGTGAAAGAAAAATAACACACACGCTGTAGGGGTCAAATTAACAGAAAACTTAACACTCAAACTAAAGTATTTCCAAAATGTGTCATCGGATCACATGCTAAAGTCTCAACTTAGAAACCTCAACCGTTCAAGCTCTTATTACCGTGACATACTGAAGCTGTCCAAATCACGAAAGCTTTCTGTGTTGCCTTTTAATGCAATTATGAAAGACTTTTATCACTCTTTTCTCACCAGCGATTTAATTTTCTAGCGTGTCCTTTATTTAAAGTTTCAGTTGGTCTTGCTCATATTGCTAGAAAATATTTCCCCAGCGATTTTAAGATCACCCGTTAGCTTAAATCGTTAAAACGGTTTCCGTCTGATTGATCCAGATAATTGTGAAATTCAGACAAAAAATGCACCATCAAATGTTCTACCATCGTTTGAAGTATTGTGGTTGCGTTACAGAAGTTTTGCGATAATTTGCGATAAACTGTTTTCATTTTGTACACGTGCGTTTTTAAAACATGTACATGTATTTGCTTGTAGATTCGCACTAGTATGACCTGTTTACATCACTAAGCGACCGGTCATTAAATGAGGCTGCCGTTTTTCAAAAATTATAACTGACTTTGTAAATGATTTATAGTACAACACCGTTAATTGCTTCCTCCTATTTGAATAAATGTTTATCAGATGGCCAAACAAATACAAGTATAAACAGAGGAACATTACCGACTGTGCTATAATTATCCAACAAAGTGCAACTAAACATTATCTTATATTAACCACTTTAACGAATTTAAAGCGAGTATAAACGATTTCAGCGTCAAATTTTTTATTTTTTTTTTCGCAATCTGTAACCATCATATGAGTCTGACAGAGGAATGTTAAATAAAATTAATTAACAATATGTATGTGGTATCATAAATACATTATTGTTTACTTCAGTAAAATTTAAGATCGTATATACTCTCTTTAACGTTTATTAGAAGAACATATAGTGTATACTCCGTTTATGTAATATTATATAAGTTAATATTGTAATTTTCAATACAATTTGTTTAGTTTCATTTTTGAGAACATTGGTAGTCGAGGTTTTTAAGTCGTGATTTTGCATTTCCTAAAAAATCGATATATATATATATAGTATATTCATGAATTTCACCGGATAGTAACGGAGGTCTGTTCCGAAATGTTTATTAATAATGTCTGAATAAATAAGTTAATAAAGCGTTAAACAGATATGAACTCTTTAATACTACTTTGTTTTCTAGGGTGCATGACAGCATTATTGTTTTAGTGGAATAACATACTTTAATGTCAAAGAAAATATAAATTTAAAACGAATGTGTTTTACTAGCTATAATTGTTCACAATCTGATCTATGCAGGTACGCTTGTTTTCGAATATAACGCATAGGTGTTTTATTTCATTTTTGATATAATTATATTTTTATATATTAATATTTTGATACATCCTGAAGTGGACGTGTTTATAACATCTTATTATAATGTCATGAACATAACAACTGTGTCCATGACGTGTAACAGTGATCGGGTATTTTGTGATTTGCGAATAACGATACGCCTCGGCATTACCATTACAATACAATGTTATGCAACACAATACGCATTTCCCACTTGCAGCATCTAGGCACCTTGATACGCGAATCAGCCCCAATGCCAAATAATCGTAGTCACTAAATTATGCAATAATTTCTTAGTTGATGGCGACAACTTCCGAAATATCTGAGTAATTTTCGGGCTATGCTAGATATAATTGCAGCCTTCGCCTAAGCGTCATATTTATGTAAATTCACAAATAACCACAGTGTGCCTGTTGTTGGAAGATACACGACATGTGTGTTCTGTACCGTATCCGTACGAGTAACAACGAACTGTCTTAAAAGGGTTCTAAAATATGTCCGAAACGAAAAAAACAACCAAAAACACACCTGTTCCGCGAGAACTACGTAAAATTCNCATAAACATATATATATATATATATATATATTTGTGTTTAGGCTCATTATGTGATATAGTATTATCTTTGGCTATTAATGTGTTTATATTTTAACATAACCTGAATGTGACAGAAAATATCACACACGATTTTAAGAACGCTGCGGTCGAATTAACTGAAAAAACTTAACCCTCAAAACTAAAGTCTTTACAAAATGTGTCATCTGGGCACATGCCTAAGTCACAATCCAGACACCACAACCGTTTGAGCTCTTCTTACCGTCACATACTCAAGCTGTCCTAATTACGAATGCCTTCTGTGTTGGCTTTTAATGAAATTATGAAAGAGAACCCGCTTCTTTTCTCACCAGCGATTTAATTTAATTTAATTTGCTAGCGTGTTCTTTTTTAAAGATTCAGTTGTTCTTGCTACTGGAAAATATTTCCAAAGCGATTTTGAGATCACCCGTTAGCTTTAAACTTTAAATCTGTTCCCGTCTGATTGAGCCAGATAATTGTGGAATTCAGCCATCAATGTTCTACCATCGTTTGAAGTATCGTGTTTGCGTTAAAGAAGTATTGCACTAATGTGATGAATCGTTTTCATTTTGTACACGTGCGATTTAAAAACATGAATACAGGTGTAGATTTGCACGAGTATGACCTGTGTACATCACTAAGCGAACGGTCCTCAAATGTCGTTCGATAATGTCCTCGATAACAATTTGGAATAGAAA
The DNA here is from genome assembly GCA_007657795.1 of Dreissena rostriformis. NCBI lineage: Eukaryota > Metazoa > Mollusca > Bivalvia > Myida > Dreissenidae > Dreissena > Dreissena rostriformis. Next base: position 129,311 of record VMBQ01000805.1, on the reverse strand, counting down.
TGCATATCATAATATATAACTTTCCAAGAAAAAACGTCTGAAAGAACATCGCTTTAAAACGAGACCAGGTCTCAGTTACCTTCGGTTTGACTGCAACTTTAGTGTTTGCGTGTATTCCATTAAAAGTATATCTAATGTAAACATACAATATTCACCATGAAGTACACATAATCATAGTCAATTGTAAAAATCTCTTGTCTAAAACCACACTCCTTAAAGATCGTAAAACTGTTAAATATCATTCTAAATGATCTTCACATAACGAAAAATTTCTATATTTTATCTTGAATATATCATTATTCAAGTAATTTCAACGAGTCTTCGCTCTTTCTCTTCAGAAATATTTTAATACCAGCACACATTTTTGTAATTCGATGGGTAGTTTTAAAAGAGCAAAGATTGTCCTAGCGAAATTATGATCAGCCACGTTGGTTTCATTTGTAAAAGACTTGTTCACAGATTGTCGAAATGACAGTTGCCCAACTTGTTGTCACAGATTTTAAAAAAAAAAGAACACTGAACATAAGGGAGCGAAATAACACTAATAAAGTAGTCGCATATGGACAATAAAGTTCCGTTCATGAATAATCGTCATTTAAAATTGGTAATATTATAAAGCGTTACAAGCGCATAAATAATTTGGCATGTTTCTGTTGTGATCGTTAAATTTGTTACAATACGTGGATCAGTCATTAAAAGAATCAAATGCGGTTTATTGTACAATTGACTAGATAGCCGAGTGGTTTACGCGATTGACATTTAATTCAGATGGCAACAGTTCGAGTCCCAAAGGGGATTAACTTTTTTCTTTGTTAAATTATATTCCTGCTATAATTATGGATTTCTACAGTTTCCGATGTATAAATCAAGAAATGTAAGGCATTGGTGACACTTAAAAATGCAATCTGTGAACAAGTTCCTTTAAGTTTCAAATTAATTTCAACATGACTTAAAATCACGAATGCGGGGAATTGACCGCTCAGGGCGACGACCCCAGCTTTTATCATGATTTTATAGTAAATGTCGTTTTGTATGTAGTGTCTTGTAATGTCATATGTCTAAAATTGTCATAGTGTGTTGTCATTTGAAAATAGGTGTACATTTCTTGTTGGGACTATAGTATACAAAGTTTTACATGGCTCAATGCCTCATTATTTTGACGACGTTTTTTTTGTATCGAATAACAATACATACTCTCTTAGATCCACCACCCACAACGATGTTGCACATCTGTTGCATTTAAAACCAATTACGGAAAGCGTACTTTTGCCTATTGTGCGAGAAATATTTGGAACTTTATTCCAAATAATATAAGACAAGCACCTTCACTTATTTCCTTTAAAAGGCACTTTAAAAATCATTTGCTACAAACGCAAAACTTGTTTTGATGTGTATGTGGATTGTATCGATTAAAATACCGTTTTGGGGGTATTTTTTCCCTTCTGTATGCTTTGTGACTGTCTGTTGATATGAAAGAATGAAATAATTATTATTTACTATTATTGTTATTATTACTATTAATTATTATCATTATTATTATTATTATTTTTTTTATTATTATAGTCATGTTGCTTTTGTAATTATTTTAAGGCTGACTGCAGTATGCTAGACATTGTTGAGTTATATTTACATATACTGTGTTTTTGAAGACCACATTGTAAAAAAGAAATGTTATTTTCTTAATGTGATATCTTCGTGAAATAAAATTATTATTATTATTATTATTATTATTATTATTATTATTATTATTATTATTATTATTATTATTATTATTATTATTATTATTATTATTATTATTATTATTATTATTATTATTATAGTGTCAGCTCACATAAAATGCACAGCAAAACGACTTTTGATATCCACTGGACTCGTTAACTTATTAAAAGCAACTTATTAGCGGTAGGCAAACAATTTGCAAACGCAACACTGTTACAGTTATATACTTTGTCCGCCTAATGATTGAATGTCATGCATTTGTCATGCTTATTTGTTTATTGTGAAATTTGCTCGGCAAAATATAAGGCAGATTAGATTAACAGTCACATTGATTCTTAAATAAACTATGTTCAATTACAACTTCTTAAAAGAATGCGTTTACAAAACGGATGTAAATGTAAAATCGTTTGATGTTGCTTGCGATAGCAGTATCCACCGTATCAGCACTAGTGTTTCCAGATAATTGGTACTTATTCTAAATATACGGTGTAACACGCAATTATTTTGGGATTTGTAGATTATTGATAAGTAATTGATAGGGAAAAAAGAGATGCAATCAACCAAGTTGTGAGCTCTGTAACCTTGCTAAGTTGAATCTTTGTATGTGCGTCAAAGTAGTAATGTGTGGTAGGTATGGTTGAGGGTTTGGCAGAAGATGATGTTAAAATTATCAATTGTCTTGCTATCAAACTACTATAAATATGAAACATTTATATAACTTCTGCTTCTACTGAATGTCATTCATTTTTTTTTAATAATTATGTTATTGCTAAGTCTTGGCATTACTCATGGCTGCAGTTATTTTGATGTTGTTTTTGTTTAAAAACAAAACTACGTTGAAGGGTAGCAATGTAATACGGGCTATACTTTCCAGTGTTAGAAGTAGCTGTGGATCAACCGATTCTTTTAAAGGCTTAGCCGCAAACTGTTTTAGGAGGTTCCACCTTTAAAGATTCTATAAATTCCATGAAACTGTCAAACGCAAATCCAAAGTGAAATCCATGCCCGTCTTTCCTCGACAATTCCGACAATTTCATAACCCCACGGGACTAATTATGAATTCACTTAACAAATGTAAGATGCCGATATTCTTTGTATGTGTTCTGTTTGGGAATCATTAAGTGTTTCTTCAGTGTTAAATAATTTAGATTTGAAATGAATGCGCAAATATTGAAGTTAAAGGACGGTCTTTAATATTATTTCTGGGTATATTGGTCGTTAATAGTAACCGGCAATGCAATTTAAGAAAAGATTTAATTGCACATGAACACATACTAAGAAAGGGGTGGTGTTTTTCCACTCCCTGGTTGTATGAATCATTTGAAGAGGTCGTTATTATCAACTGATGTAAAATTGCGCTAGAACATGTGGAGGTGAAATTATGTTTTTGTTCTTATTGTCCAATCAAAATGCTCGGTATATTAAAAACTTAATCAAAAGCGGAGTAGTTTTCTTTGTTCCTAGTAATGAAAGAAAATAAAACTAGTTGTAATAAAACGTCTCCTTCGGAATACTGATTTGTGAAACTAATCGGCGATTTTCTTTCAGATATTTTCCCCTGGTACTTTAAACAATATGTAGTTTATTTCATATAAAGAATCATATATGCATTTAATATATTAAAGCCGATTTAATGAAAACAAGATGTGTTAGTGAAACACTATGTCCCCAATACATTTGACCTTTGACATTGAAGGATGACCTTGACCTTGACATTTCACCACTCAAAATGTGCAGCTCCATGAGATACACATGCATGCAAAATATCAAGTTGCTATTTTCAATATTGCAAAAGTTATGGCCAATGTTAAAGTTTGACGCAAACAAAAAAAACAACAAACAAACCAACAAACAGAAAGGGCAAAAACAATATGTCCCCCGGTATAGACTGGGGGGACATAAACATAGATATTTACAGTTGCGTTTACAAAAAATAATATATTATTAAGTTGAAGATCCGGCAGTGGTCACATGGGTCACCATTGCAACTTCCCGTATGTTTGTAGCGTGCACAAAAATTCCGATTTCTGCCTCTAAAACGAGCTTCGTATTTCAACCAACGTCAAATCATCACGGTCTCCAAACGCTGCAATTATTTCTTTGTTGACGGCTCATATCCTAAAATATTTGCAGATAATCGCGTGCGGTGGTAGACTTAATTGCAGGCTTTGCACCCACTCCATATTTATGTTAATTCGAAAATAACCGCTGTGCGCTGAATGTTGACAGATGCCAGCTTATGTATTATGGGTGAATTTGGTACAATATAAAATAGTTTGAAGTCATAATTGTTTTTATATCAAAGCATGCATCGTCGTTTTAGTGTTTTCCGTTGACTCTTCGGAATAACAGTATAAGCGTATTATATAAGCCTAATTTTCTCGAATACAAAAAGGCGCACTATTGAATTGAAACAGATTAAAATCGATGAGATCTAATGTTTGTATATGCTTCAGTTACACTTTTAATGAACAAGTATGAGTCATACAGAGAAAACACACCAGTTAGTTTGTATAATCTCATCTCTTAATCCTCAAATAATATAACTCTTATTACTGGCACATCAAATAATAAGCGACCTCTTCCCAGATTACGACTCGTTTTCGTTCTTCGTTTCGCTGTTTTCGTTTATGTTTACAATTTGCACATGTTCACAATATGTGAATAGAATTGGCAAATTCATGTTTAAATAACATAATAACTCCCTTTTTAACGTTTAATGTAATGTTCACCAACTTCCGCTTTGGATCTCACCAGAAATGTAATTTTAATCGATGTGTATCAATCGATGCGTTCAATGCTTAACCGCAATCCGTTCCGCCTTTGAAGATTCTATAAATTCAATAAACATTTCAAGCGCATATCCAGTTTTTCATGCGTTCCCGTGTTTCTTCGACATTTTGGTCGGATTCGAATCCCAAGAGATTTGAAATCGTTTTAAAATTGTTTAAATGAATCGGTTACAGTTTTCATCGTTTAGATATGACGTTTTCGGATTTTGTGTACACACCCATGAATATCTTATATGTAATATAGCATAAGAATAAAGCGTTAACAAGATATGAATTCTTGGATATAACTTTGTGTTTTAGTGTCCATGACAGAATTATTGTTTTAGTGGAATAACATACGTTCATGTTAAAGAAAATATTAATGTAAAACGAATGTGTTTCACTAGCTATAATAGATCACAATCTGATCAACGAATGTGTTTCACTAGCTATAATAGATCACAATCTGATGTATGCACTTATGCTTGTTTTCAAATATAGCGCATACGTGTTTTACTTCATATTTGATATAGTATATTTTAATATATTAATATTTTGATACATTATAAAGTTGACGTTGTTATAATATCTTAATCATATTATAATGGCATCTACATAACAACTGTGTCTATGACGTGTAACAGTGACCGTGTATATCGTGATTTGCGTATATCGATCCATCTCGGCATTACCTATTCAATACAATGTTATCAATGTTATGCAGTACAAAACATATTACCCATTTGCAGCATCTAGGCGCCTGGATTTGCGAATAATCCCCAATGCCAAATAATCTTCGTCACTAAATTATGCAATAATTTCTTAGTTGATGTGGACAACTTCCGAAATATCTGCAGTAATTCTCAGGCTATGATAGATGATTGCAGCCTTCGCCAAATGTCATAATAATGTTAATTCACAAATAACCACATTGTGCTGGATGCTGACAGATACACGACATGTGTGTTCTGTATTGTGTGCGTACGAGTTACTATGAACAACCTTTAAAGGGTTCTATAATATGCCCTAAGCGGAAAAGAAGGGAATACACAACTGCACCGCGAGAACTAGGTAAAACTCAAGAACACAAATATATATGTATGTTTAGGTTCATGATGTGATATAGTACTATCTTTGACTTTTTGTGTGTTTCATATTTTAACATAAAATATGCACCTCTTATATAACCTGAATGTGAAAGAAAAATAACACACATAATTTGAAGAACGCTGCGAAGGGTCGAATTAACTGAGAAAACTTAACACTTAAAACTACAAAATGTGTCATCGGATCTCATGCTGAAGTCTCAGCTTAGAAACCACAACCGTTGGAGCTCTTCTTACCGTCACATACTAAAGCTGTCCAAATCACGAAAGCGTTTTGTGTTGGCTTTTAATGCAATTATGAAAGAGAACCCGCTTCTTTTTTCACCAGCGATTTAATTAAATTTAATTTAATTTGCTCGCGTGTTCTTTTTTTAAAGATGCAGTTGTTCTTGCTACTGATAAAAATATTTCCCCAACGAGTTTAAGATCACCCGTTAGCTTTAAACTTTAAATCTGTTCCCGTCTGATTGATCCAGATAATTGTGAAATTCAGTCAAAAAGGCGCCATCAGTGTTATACCATCGTTTGAAGTATTTTGTTTGCGTTACAGAAGTATTGCAATAATTTGCGATGAATAGTTTTCATTGTATGCACGTGCGATTTAAAAACATGTATACACGTGTAGATTTGCACGAGTATGACCTGTGTACATCACTCAAGCGAACGGTCCTTAAAGGGGCCGTCCAACAGATTTTGGCATGTATTGAAGCTTGTCATTAAATGCTTTAAATGCTTTGTATTGATAAATTTAAACATTTGAACTAAAAATTTCCATTAAAAAAACAAGAATACAATTTTAAAAAAGGAAAAAAAGTAACCCTCAACAGGGCTCGAACCACTGACCCCTGGATTCTTGGAGTCCTGGAGTAAAAAGCTACCCGCCTAGACCATTCGACCATCCACGCTCATGTTTGTAGTGGATGTATTTTTTAGCTATATAAGCAATCCTCGTAGTTTCCCAAAATATCGTTTCGCGTCGATACGACGCTTTATCTGTTGAACGGCCCCTTTAAATGTCGTTCGATAATGTTCTCGATAACAATTTGGAATAGAAATACATATCATATTATAAGTAAACTTTCCAAGGAAAAACGTCTGAAAGAACATCGCTTAAAAACGAGAACAGATCTCAGTTACCTTCGGTTTGACTGCAACTTAAGTGTTTGCGTGTATTCCATTAAAAGTATATCTAATGTAAACATACACAATGCACCATGAAAAACACACAATCATAGTCAGTCGTAAAACACTTTTGTCTAAAACCACACTCCTTAAAGATCGTATAACTGTTAAATATAATTCTAAACGATCTTCACATAACGAAACATTTCTCTATTTTATCTTAAATTAATATCATTATTCATGTAATTTGCACAAATCTTCGCTCTTTCTCTCCAAAAATCATATAATACTAGCATACATTTTTGTTATTCGATGGGTAGTTTTAAAAGAGCAAAGATTTCCCTAGCGAGATTATGATCAGCCACTTTGGTTTCATTTGTAAAAGACTTGTCAACAGATTGTCGAAATGACAGTTGTCCAACTTGTTGTCACAGATTCCAAAAAAAAAAACATCAGGAAGCGAAAAAACACTAATAAAGTAGTCGCATACTGACAATAAAGTTCCGTTTATGAATAATCAGCATTTAAACTTGGTAATATTATAAAGCGTTACAAGCGCATAAATAATTTGGCATGTTTCTGTTGTGATCGTTAAATTTGTTACAATACGTGGATCAGTAATTGAAAGAATCAAATGCGGTTTATTGTACAATTGACTAGATAGCCGAGTGGTTTACGCGATTGCCATTTGATTTAAATGACAATAGTTCGAGTCCGAAAGGGGATTAATTTTTTTTCTTTGTTAAATTATATTCCTGCTATTATTATGGATTTCTACAGTTTGCGATGTTTAAATCAAGAAATGTAAGGCATTGCTGACACTTAAAATGCAATCTGTGAACAAGTTCCTTTAAGTTTCAAATTAATTTCAACATGACTTAAACTTACGAATGCGTTGAAATGACCGTTCCAAGGCGATGGCCCCAGCTTTTATCATAATTTTATAGTAAATGTCGTTTTGAAGTAAGTGTCTTGTATTGTCATATGTCTTAAATTGTCACAGTGTCAGCTCACATAAAAAGCAGTTTTACACATTTGATGGCACAAGGCATTTATATGTTCATGCGTACCTACATGTACATATCGTAGTGTAAAACGGATCGTTCTCGAATGAGGTAAAATGGTTGTCTTATTATGATGGACTGTGTAACGGGCTTTTACTTTATTTCGTCGTCTTATTAATGGAATAAGAGTAGTAAAAGGTAAAAATTGGCAAAAATAACTGTTACGGCATGGCAGTCGCCATTTTGATTGCCTGGTCATCATCACGTGATTACCTCCTCTGCATTTTGAAAATGTAGAAATAGCATCGGGATGAGGTAAAGTTCCAATGACTTAACTAGTTATACAGAAAAACGACTTTTGATATCCACTGGACTCGTTAACTTATTAAAAGCAACTTATAAGCGATAGGCAAACAGTTTGCATATAAATGTAATAAAATTTAACCTCATAGCATTGCATCTCAAATTAAACAGTAATTATTGAATGTCATGCATTTGTCATGCTTAGCAGACCATCTAGTTTTGTTGTTTAATGTCAAATTTGCTTTGGCAAAATTTAGGGCAGATTAACAGTCACATTTATTCTTATATAAACTATGTTCAATTAAAAATTCTTAAAATAATGCGTTAACAAAACGGATGTAAATGCAAAAGCGTTTGATGTTGCTTGCGATAGCAGTATTCACTGTATCAGCTCTTGTGTTTCCAGATAATTGGTACTTATTCTAAATATACGATGTAACACGCAATTATTGTGGGATTTGTAGCACGAATTGATAAAGAAAAAGATATGCAATCAACAAAGTTGTAAGATGTGTAACCTTGCTAAGTTTATTCTTTGAATGTGCGTCAAAGTAGTAATGTGTTGATTGCTTGTAGGTATAGTTGAGGGTTTGACACCAGATGATGTTAAAATTATCAATTGTCTTGCTATCAAACTAATATAAATTTGAAACATTTATATAACTTCTGCTACTACTGAATGTCATTCATTTTTTTTAATAATTATGTTATTGCTTAGTCTATTCATAACATATTTCTGCAGTTATTATGATGTTGTTTTTATTTAAAATCAAAACTACGTTGAAGGGTAGCAATGTAATACGGGCTATACTTTCCAGTGTTAGAAGTAGCTGTGGATCAACCGATTCTTTCAAAGGCTTAGCCGCAAACTGTTGTAGGAGGTTCCACCTTTAAAGATTCTATAAATTCCACGAAACTGTCAAACGCAAATCCAAAGTGAAATCCATGCCCGTCTTTCCTCGACAATTCCGACAATTTCATAACCCCACGGGACTAATTATGAATTCACTTAACAAATGTTAGATGCCGATATTTTTTGTATGTGTTCTGTTTGGGAATCATTAAGTGTTTCTTCAGTGTTAAATATTTTAGATTTGAAATGAATGCGCAAATATTGAAGTTAAAGGACGGTCTTTAATATTATTTCTGGGTATATTGGTCGTTAATAGTAACCGTTCACCTGATGCGTTTACTTTTTACGAGGACTTTAAGTCGATATTAAATCATCTCCAAACACTACAATCTAAAGTACAAACACCCCTTGCGCAACGTCGTGTTTTCCGTGAAACAGAAATTAGTATTGTGAACTGTAATCGTGCATTGGCAATTCTGGCACTAGATGTTAATTTTGGTATTCATATTACCTTCAACATAATTGTATTGGACAAACGATTAGATTAATTGAAATTCTACTTTCAATGTGGTTGAGGCGAGAGTGATGCAAACTTTACTCACTGCGAAATGTCTCAGCGGGATGATCTCATTACAGCTCCACTAAGAAAATTCGCTGCGAGTAAAGTCGAGATATAAAGAGAATTTTAATACGAAATAAACGCTAACCACTTTCTTACTGATATGGCTGGAAGGTGAGCGTCATTTAAAAATTAAACCAAAGTAATTAAGACGGCATAATGACTATCACGTGATTACCCCCTCTGGGTCACCATTGCAACTTTCCAGATGTGTGTAGCGTGCACAGACATTCCGTTTTCTTCCTATAAAACGAGCTTCGTATTTCCACCAACGTCAAATTATCACTGTCTTCAAACGTTGCAATTATTTCTTAGTTGACGGCTCATATCCTAAAATATTTGCGGCGGTAGACATAATTGCAGGCTTTGCACCCACTCCATATTTATGTTAATTCGAAAATAACCGCTGTGCGCTGAATGTTGACAAATGCCAGCTTATGTATTATGGGTGAATTTGGTACAATATAAAATAGTTTTAAGTCGCAATTGTATTTATATCAAAGCATGCATCGTCGTTAAGTATTTCCAGTTTACTATTCGGAATAACAGTATAAGCGTATTAGATTAGCACAATTTTCTCAAATACAAAAAGGCACAATATTGAATTGAAACATCTTAAAGTCGATGTTATCCAAAGTTTGAATACAGTTCAGTTCCAGATTAAATGTACCAGTATGAGTCATACAGAGAAAACACACCAGTCAGTTTTTATAATGTCATGTCATAATCCACTTATAATATAACTCTTATTACTGGCATATCAAATACTCAGCGACCCCTTCCCATATTAAGACTCATCTCTCCATTTAACGTTTTATGTAATTTTCACCGACTTCCGCTTTCGATCTCACCGGAAATGTAATTTTAATCGATATGTTTCAATCGATGCGTTCAATGCTACGCCGCAATCCGTTTCGCCTTTGATGATTCTATAATTCAATAAAAATGCCAAGCGCAAATCCAGTTTGACACACGTTCCCATGTTTATTCGACACTTTGGACGGATTCGAATCCCAAAAGATTTAAAATCGTTTTGTAATTGTTTAAATAATTCGGTTACAGTTTTCATTTTTTAAAGATATAACTTGTTCGGATTGTGTATACACATCCATAAATATCATGATCGAAACCATTGTGTATCACTGCCCGTTATACAATTAATAATTTAATTTCATTTGAAAAAGGATATATATGTTCTGCAAACTGTATTAATTAAAGTACTGAAAGTACTGGTGGGGCGATTTTGCTCAAATTTGGTGGTCGTAAAAACACTATACACCGTGATGCCTACCAATCACCTTTGTTGAATAAAACAGATGGAATTAATGAAGGTTGACAGGCTGTCAACATAATATACGATTTAGCTATTTGGGTTAAAAGTGAATGCTGCTTTTTAAAACAAGTCATTGTCGTACGTGTCAATTCATAACCCCGAAACGTTGACAGAACAGATTGTCCATAAAAGAAATCCCTTTAATCCTCTTGAAAATGAATACAATGAAGTTCAAATTCCAAAAAAATAAGGCAAGACCAATTTTGTTTGGACAACCCCTGAAATGCAAAAAATAACTTAGACAACATATGAAGTCTATACAGCATTTTTATAGTTTGGTTCTTGCAAACCTACATATGAAACACTGGGATTGTATATATAATTTGATAAGTGTAATAATATCTGCTTGGAAGATCAAGCCAGCATAAAAATAGTTAAAAATGAACAGGCTTGTATGAAATATTAAGCTATCAACTATGCCCATACAAATAATACATACAAATACAAATTTAATTTTATTTAAAAGTCGGTTTGTACAAAACAAGTATAACATTAGCGATGTATCGCTATTGACCGACATCTCTGAAGATCTAAAAATATGTCCTTTAAAACAGAATTTCAGTTAGTCACAGCTAGATAGTTCACTTTAATATACAGGGGTTTTCCTGGCCACTTTGGGAAAAGGAGTCTGGTCAAATATGGAATTTTTTTATCGACAAAGTGGACAGACAAAGTGGACCGAATTGGGATGCTTTATCAACAAATATTGGCACATCAAACCTTTATTTTGAATAAACAGAATTTGTTTTAACTTGAATTAACAGTCTGTTTACACAAAAGCATTATTATGTTAAACACATTATTTGTTTATTATAATTAATGAAAAAAACTATTAACTTGCCTGTTTATTATCCATTTACGTTAAAATACTGCATTCCAGTTTAATATCTTAGTTAAGTTTTGCGAAATGATCATATTATTTTGTCTAAGTAAATTTGAATGGCACATAACAATGTGAAGTCCACAACGCTTATCCGAATGTTACTACATGCATGGCGTATAATAAGCTGCTGTGAAAGTGACAACCACAACATGTTTTTCGTGTGTAAGGAAAAAGTTCAAAACTGGCATGAACAGCACGGGCGGAGTGTCATATAAAAACTTTGTAGCGCAGAGAACATTGAGATGTTAACTTTGACAGTAAAACATGTAGCGCGTGGTAATTTAATTGTGTCGCCCATATCGCGAAAGAGGCTGATTTCTTAAAACGAAAGAACATAAATGCGCTGTATCGGTTACGTGTAGATAGTTCAGTATTGAACCGATATTTTGTCGCTGCATACACCTTCCATGAGGACTGCGTGTAACTCGGGTGCTTATGCCACAGTGAAAAGACGTTGCCATAGATGGAACGCGAGCTGTAAGCTGTTTGTTCGCATTAATACTTATACCATGCGATCGGAGCTTTTTTGTTTGCGAATGCCGAATCTGGATGCAAAGTGGTTAATTGCAGTAACGGACTTTATTCTTCGGTCTACGTATATAATGTTACCTATGCAGAAGGCGATCCCCCCAAAAATCGATTCATTAAGATGTACGCACAATTTTGATCAAAGTATCGCTTTATCGTTTATTAGGTATTTTCTCTGTATCTTTAAACATGATAAATAACTCATTTATTATGTCTATTGGATATAAATAAATACAACTAATTTATTAGATTTTTATTAAATAAGATTATATTTCTTGTTTAAATGGTGAATAATGCAGATTCTTCATTATGGAAACATTTAAGTGAGATGTTATGCACATTCGTTCGATTCCACGCTTGATGCAATGGTCGAAAACACCGTATGTTTAATTACACATTTAAATTAATTATTTCAAAGTTTACTGTAATGGTTCATCTATGCTTTGACTTATGGGACTTGTCAGTCGATCTAGAATTATATTTAACAATTTAAACATTACAACATGTGATGTTATCTCCGATGTCTAATGCAATCTCCGATGTCTAATGCATGATGTACTGAAAGTGCTCAAATGAGCAATTATTGTACAACAAACTGGTACTTTGCTCTGAGACGGTATGTATTACTGTGTCTGTAATGCCATGGCTATGCTATTAGTTTAAACCTATTTATTTTAGCCAGATTGCACGTTTACATTTTAAATAGCTATACAAAATGTATTGATAAGAAGTTTGAAGTCATTATAACCATCGCTATCTATCCTTTGTTCTTTGGGTTTTTATAGTGAACTGAAAGTGGTCGAGGTTATTTTGAGGGTAGTCGCTGTGTTGCATGGCGCCAGGTTATGGTCGTTATCAGATCATTGCGTATTGTTATAAAATCTCTCTGTGTATGTTTTGTAGGCCTCAAGCAGATGTCATGTTGTAGAGTATTGTACAGGTGTCTTTAATTGCGATGTTCAATGTGAACAGTACATTTAGTTGATGAATGAACGAAAAATATACGTAGTGATGGACTTCGGAACGAACTAACATACAGTGTAATTATTAGTTGTAATATAGGAATTCCCATGTCCACAATGATTTTACGGAATTAAAATCTGCCGGATATAAAAATCTTAATTTCTGTATTCCAAATGGCAGTTTTAAAGAAAAATAAATGTACAGCAGAACAGGCATGGTTTTAAGAAAAGAACAATGTATTATATAAGTTATTAAAATAGCATTAAAACATAGTCAATTTAAATGAAAAGGAAACGAATCAAAACTAACATTTTAAGGCAAAGAATTTTCAGGAGCATTTATGTCTACATTCATACACAGATTGTTCTAAGAAAACTTCTCTTTATATTCCAAGCATCAATTCTTTAGAGACAAGACGTTGAGAATTCGGAGGAAATATTAATTCTATCCATCTTGCAAGTTTCATTCTAATGGCCAACTGACCACAACTAACGATTGCTGTCGATGGCTCGAGATATTCATGCACGATATGTGGACAATGTCGATACATATTGTTTGCCGAGAGACTGCATGCGCGCTTTTTGTTCGATTCCAAAATTTAAAGAAACAATATAAGTATTTAGTAGTTTGTTAAACTGCTATATAAATGCCAGTCTTTTAAACATTAAAACATGTAATGAAATCTCCGAAGTTAAATGAAATCTCCGATGTCTAATGCATGATGTACTGAAAGTGCTCAAATGAGCAATTATTGTACAACAAACTGGTACTTTGCTCTGAAACGGTATGTATTACTGTGTCTGTAATGCCATGGTTATGCCATTAGTTTAAACCTGTTTATTTTAGCTCGATTGCACGTCTGGTCTTTGTTGAGGATTCAGACCACTGTCTGCGTGTGTTCTCGAAGTTTATGACGTCCTTTCGCGCCTGAGGCTGCATTATGTCAATACCCGGAGTGTGTAGCCTGCCTAGTTAACTAAATATACTGGGAGGGAGTATTATGAGTTAAGATATTATTACGAAAGTTGAAACGAATTATGAATTATAGGTGCAATTCCGGCTATTAAGTGCTGTTTTAATACTGAAATATATTCAAATTTGGTGTGGTCTTGTGCTAAGAGGGAAGGGGGCAAAACCGGAGTACCCGCAGAAAACTCCACCAACCAAGTTCACATGCGCCGGGGATTGAACACTCGAAATGCATAGATGAGAAGCCCGCGTGCCAACCACTTCACTAACCGGACAGGACTCTCTGTGAATCCAGGAAGTGATGAAGGAGTCGTTGTCAAGCGATGTAACATTTTACTGAAAAGTAGTAGTAAATTATAGTTGATATTTAAGGAAGCCGTCCCTCTTTGATTCAATGTACTTGCATGACGAAGCCAAATTTAAAAGCATTGTATATTGTGTTTTGTTTGAACAATATTTGTTTCTGTTTCAAAATGAGCAAATAAAGCGGCGCAAAGTTTATACGTACGTACCAAGATTTGCTTAATTGAGTGGCAACAAAATTTATATATTTGCCAAAGAAAGTGTTTTATTGCTAATCTTTTAGTTTACTCTGCGATTGATATCTACAGGAAAATGTCTGGTAAGATAATAGGTTTCTTAATATAACATACACATATAAAGACGCTCTGACGTAGAGATTAGCCGCGCTCTTGTAAAACGGGGCTAAATGCATGTGCGTAAAGTATCGTCCCAGATTAGCCTGTGCATTCTTCCACTTTCCGCTCTGTAAGGGTATTTTTCGTTTAAAATAAGTCTATTCTTAGCGCATATCCAGTTAAGGCGGAAAGTTTCGTCCCTGATTAGCCTATGCGGACTGCACAGGCTAATCTGGGACGACACTTTACGCTCATGCACTAAATCCCATTTTCTCAGAGCGAGGCTCAAATATAAAAACACTCTGATGTTGAAATTAAAGATAATACTTTAGTCTTCCACAGCCCGTAATGAATTGAGAACGAGATTAATGAGTATATCTATTTTGAAACACATGTTCACTTTTTAATTAAGTGTTTTTGAAAGTACTCAAGTTAATAATAAATGCAGCTGACATACGTACCATGCTAGTTGTGTATGTATTGCAAAAATACAAATAATTTTCCCTTCCTGCCTGTGGAACGAACGACGTAATTCTTGTTTGAACAACGTAACATTATAAGCTTCCTCATATCAAATAATGTCTTCGTTGACGGTAAATCGTCCCAAAATATCTGCAATAATGTGCGTGCGGCAGTAGGAATAATTGCAGCCTTCGTCACTGCATAATATTAATGCTAATTCGCAAATAAACATTCTGTGCCGGATGTTGACAGATAAACGACACATGGTTTTTATACGCAACCAATGGATCAAAACGGGTGTGCTCTCCCAATTTTCTGAAGAATATTACAAAAACAATACTTAACTTTGCATCTTTAATTCTGCATGCTACGAGGTCCTTGGACATATTGTGTTTGTTTTTGTTTTTTGTTTCAAACTATTTATTCATAAAAAATAATTACATATAACAGAGTATAGGACAGTTACATACATTTACAGTTATATCAACATTCATTCAAAACATGTGGATTAGTATCTAATAGTTTTTTATAATTGAGTTATATATTGGTTTTTAAAGACCCGTTTTACATATTAAATTACATAGGATACTTCTTTTATTACAAGTTCTAAAAAATATTTATGTTATATAAGACATCAAAAGCACTGGAATATTGATTTTGGTAAAGGCCACAAATTAACAAATTGTGAAGGCTATACAGTCAAGTGTTTAAAAAACTTTGATAGTATATTAATACATGTATTTCTTTTTTTGTAATATTGGGTAACAGTCTGGAGATCTCTAATAAGTATATTTTACTTGAACATATTGTTATGAATCAAATTTAACATTAATTTCAATGTTTCAGCTTATGGTGTTAACAGATGATTTTGTGAAACATTGTAGATATCGAATAATTTATATGAAACATAGTAGATATTGCACAAGTTATGTGAAAATTAGTAGATTTTGAACAAGTTATGTGAAAAATAGTAGATATTGCACAAGTTATGTGAAAAATAGTAGATATTGCACAAGTTATGTAAAACATAGTCGATATTGCACAATTTGTATGGTACACAAAGTAGATAGTGCGCAAGTCATGGTAAACATAGCATGTATTTCATAAGTTATGGAACACATAGTAGATATTGCATAAGTTATGGTAAACATAGTAGATATTGCACACGTTATAGTAAAAAATGTAGATATTGCACAAGTTATGTAAACATTGTAGATATTGCACAAGTTATGTTAAACATAGTAGATGTTGCAAACGTTATGGTAAACATTGTAGATATTACACAAGTAATGGAAAACAAAGTAGATATTGCATAAGTAATGGTAAACATAGCATATATTGCACACGTTATGGTAAACATAGTAGATATTGCAGAAGTTATGGTAAACATACTCAATATTGCAGAAGTTATGTTTAACATTGTAGATGTGAAACATAGCATGTATTGCAGAAGTTATGGTAAACATGGTAGATATTGCACACGTTATGGTAACATAGTATATTTTGCACAAGTTATGCTAAACATTGTAGATATTGCACACGTTATGTGAAACTAAGTATATATTGCACACGTTATGTGAAACATAGTAGATTTTGTACTTACTATGTTAAACATAGTAGATAATGCACACGTTATGTGAAACATAGTAGATATTACACACGTTCTGTGAAATATAGTAGATATTGCACAAGTTTTGTGAAAAATGGCCGGTATTGTACAAGTTAATATGAAGTTTGCTACAGAGCGAAATCAATAAGTCTGGTAATATCTCAGCCATGAAACTACAAACCTTAATGCGCTAATATCAGTCAGAGCAAATCCCACTCGTTTCTTCTGAACATCACGAAAGCTATTTACATTTATATTTTAACGCAATTTGCACGATCTAATTGTATTGGCATTTGTACTTCTTTGTCGCTGTTTAATTTGCCATACCAGCCATTAGATAAGGATGCAATTTCCACATTTTTTTTCTCTCAAGATAATGAACTTTTACAACATGTCGCAAAATGTTCCCTTTGAGCTAGCAGTAAGGAAAGTACAATATATGAATTTGAATGAAAATCGTGAATGCTTCATGTGACCGTGTCTTTATACATCTAGTGTTTAATCATAGAAGAGACAGTTCTTGGAAGTATAGGTTTATATTTTTGACAATTAAGGATTTGTACATGTTAAGGGGGGATTTCCTGGTTATTCTTGGTTATTAGTTGTCATCATGCATATCTGTATTGGTTCAGACATTTGCTTGTCCAATGGCGAAAATAACAAGTCATTTGACGCACCCAATTCACATACGCATCTTAAACTGTAAGATATACCTTAAATATTTGTTTCTATTAATCATTTCTGATGAATGGTAAACAAAAATTCCCATACAATACCCGATTAATTGTTATTGTTTATGAGTATGTTGCCCTCAGACTTTTAATGCATGTATTGCAAGGCGATATTATGGCTTGCGTCACGAATCACACATGTCAAAATAATAGTGCAGTGTACAAGAAATCAGTTTTTCAAACGAACTTCCTTACAATCATATTGTTAAACGTACGTGTGAATCTTCCGTATATTCAAGAGATTATCATCTGTGCAACAATGCTTATGTTTCCAGTTCATTAGTATTGTATCATCCTTGCAACAATTCTTATGTTTCCAGTTCATTAGTATTGTATCATCCTTGCAACAATTCTTATGTTTCCAGTTCATAAGTCTTGTATCATCTGTGCAACACCGCTTATTTTCCAGTTCATTAGTCTTGAATCGCACAGTAATTCAAACTTTCGTTTTACAATATTAGATCGTTTGGAGATAAACAAATCAAAACATCGTGTAAAAGGCGATGTTTGTACAAATAAGCTTGCGGAAGTTTATGTTTACTTTAGAACTCGTCTTCACGGCTAGCTAAGCTTTGCACACAATTGAAAACCAAATAACAAGCAACGAACGATGCTAGTGTCAAAATTTCGTTTTCCCACGCAATTTTGATTGGTGGCATCTGTAAATTGTATGTTTTAAAGGCGTTCTGTTGTTACTTCAAAGGATTTTTTTTTAATATTAAAAAATCAAATCGATATGATTCACGTATGAACATTTTCGCGTATTATGCAGTGCGCAAGTATTTTCATATAATTTTACAATTTTAATTTGTTCATTATATACTACTCCTACTACCACCACCACCAACACGACGACGACGACCACCACCACCACCACCATCACCACCACCACATCATCNAATAATAATAATAATAATGAACTTATATAAATATATATATAAATGAATTTATTTGAACTAAGCTATGCGCGCTCAAGCTCTCTATGCCAATAAGGCGGCACATATTCATGCGGAGTAAAGTAAATCATTTCAGGTCACCAGTCTAAGTGGGCTGTCAGCTATTAATTAATTATATTTACCCACGCGAAGTCCAGTCTTAAAGGGACTGTCAACCACGAATGACAAAAAAAGAAAAGTTTTAAAATACCGTATTTTTTACAATTATTAGTTTATATTGATTATTATATCACTTCTGGAATATTAAATTACTATTCATAAAAGTATTTTAAGTAGCAATCCTTGGTTGCGTTATATTCGCGGATGCTTATCATTGCGCAGTTTAACTATATACTTGTTCGCGGATGCTTATCATTGCGCAGTTTAACTATATACTTGTTTGAAGTGTTTTGTTCGTATGTGATTTTTAAACTGGGATGTTAAATTGCCATGGGTGATGTATCTCACAAATCAAGGAATAAGGAATTATTGAAGTTCGGAAGTCAATGGTATTTATATATTATTATCATGGTGCTCCTACTATAGGTTCAAGAATAGTTTAAAAACATGCAATAGAATTTAAATATGATCGGTATGATTTTTCTGTTGTGTGACATGTCACAACATTAATTAAACATATGTTGTACATGCAAATAACGATTCGTCGTGTTCATGATGTCAATGTTATCTAAAGACAATAGTATTCACATATGAAACTGTGCTTCATATCCGATGTGAAAGAAGTGTACTAGCAACACATTTGTCAACCAAAGATATGTATGTTTTTGGAATATTTATCATTTCTTTAAATGTGTATTAATACAACAACAACAACATTTATTTCAGCAATAAACCTTACAATTACGCTTCTAGCTGACAATAGTGAATATATAATACATAATGTGAGATAAGAAAATTAAGATTTTTCTTTAAAAAAATAAGAATTTACGATTCGATCGATCCGACATAAATTGCAACAGTACGTGTCCGAACAATAAAACAGTAATGGCGTGTTGCCTTTGTAAAAACATTTACTTTCTTATTTAATAGTTAACACTTTTGGATATAAATATTATTTAAGCAAACACAACAGTAACATGTTCTTATCAGATAAATTATTGAAGCGTTGTCGACCCATATTCAGACTAGGTTATCGGAGTTTCGTCTGATCGACGTTTAGTGTCCAAGATGAATCAGATACCGGGGTTAAATACCAATTATTGAACCTCAAAAGGCTATTTTTTTGGATTAATTTCAATCAATTATTTGGCAGATTGAGAACGTCATCGTAATAGTTAAAGTATTGTGAAATGTAAACAAAAGACTATTCAAAGCGTAGACTGGAGAAAAGGCAAACGTTGGCTTAATGTGTGGTTCATTTGTATTGTACAACAAAGTCTGTTATATTGTTTCATGTATGTGAAATTCAATGGCATCTTCCTATTAGAAAACATGTTCAGCTATCAAACTGCTGTGTAGACTGAGTTATCGTTTCTCTCAAACAATGTATTCATATATAGTAAGTACTACGTGTCATTTTGTTCCTTGTATACAGTGCTTGACATCTTTCTTGACACAGGAACCTGAACTCTTCGCCATTGAAATGTATCATCGTGATATGAAAAAAGTCCGCAAATGCTAACAAGGGACGACGCTTTCCGCTGTTATGGTATTTTTCGTTTAAAGAAAGTATCTTATTAGCGAAAACCCAGTTTAAGCGGAAAGTGCTGTCCCTAATAAGCATCTGAGGACTTCACAGGCTAATCTGGGACGGCACTCTTCTCAAAAGCATGAAATCCCGTTTTTCTTTAGCGATGCTCTTATCTTTTTATTTATGTGCCGATGTTGCAAGTCTGGTAGTGTTATTACATTTTAAGGTTCACAATTTTTGTGACATGCATTAAATGCAGGAACTGTTTTATGTAATTAAGTCTTATGTTCACATGTTAAATAGCTATACAAAAGGTATTGTCCGATACTTGTCTGGCAAAAAACATCCCCAGGAGGATGTGTCAGACGTTATGTCGTTGAAAAAACGTTTTACATTAAGGGTTATGTGTACTGTATCGTGGTTCGTCGAGAGAAGTTTAAAGTAATTATAACCATCGCTATCTATCCTTTGTTCTTTGGGTTTTTATAGTGAACTGAAAGTGGTCGAGGTTATTTTGAGGGTAGTCGCTGTGTTGCATGGCGCCAGGTTATGGTCGTTATCAGATCATTGCGTATTGTTATAAAATCTCTCTTTGTATGTTTTGTAGGCCTCAAGCAGATGTCATGTTGTAGAGTATTGTACAGGTGTCTTGAATTGCGATGTTCAATGTGAACAGTACATTTAGTTGATAAATGAACGAAAAATATACGTAGTGATGGACATTGGAACGAGCTAACATACAGTGTGATTATAAGTTGTAATATAGGAATTCCCATGTCCACAGTGATTTTACGGAATTAAAATCTGTCGGATATAAAAGTCTTTATTTCTGTATTCCAAATGGCAGTTTTAAAGAAAAATAAATGTACAGCAGAAAAGGCATTTTTTTTTTAAAGAAAAGAACAATGTATTATATTATTTATTAAGATAGCATTAAAACATAGTCAATGTTAAATAAAAAGGAAACGAATCAAATTCAAACATTTTAAGGCAAAGAATTTTCAGGTGCATTTATGTCTACATTCATACACAGATTGTTCTAAGAAAACTTCTCTTTATTTCCCAAGTATCAATTCTCAAGAGACAAGACGTTGAGTATTCGGAGGAAATATTAATTCCATCCATCTTGCAAGTTTCATTCTAATGGCCAACTGACCACAACTAACGATTGCTGTCGATGGCTCGAGATATTCATGCACGATATGTGGACAATGTCGATACATATAGTTTGCCGAGAGACTGCATGCGCGCTTTTTGTTCGATTCCAAATTTAAAGAAACAATATAAGTATTTAGTAGTTTGTTAAACTGCTGTATAAATGTCAGTCTTTTAAACATTAAAACATGTAATGAAATCTCCGAAGTCAAATGAAATTTCCGATGTCTAATGCATGATGTACTGAAAGTGCTCAAATGAGCAATTATTGTACAACAAACTGGTACTTTGCTCTGAGACGGTATGTATTACTGTGTCTGTAATGCCATGGCTATGCTATTAGTTTAAACCTATTTATTTTAGCTCGATTGCACGTCTGGTCTTTGTTGAAGATTCAGACCACTGTCTGCGTGTGTATTTCGAAGTTTATGACGTCCTTTCGCGACAGATGCTGCATTATGTCAAGGCCCGGAGTGTGTAGTCTGCCTAGTTAACTTTATATACTGGGAGGGATTATTATGAGTAAAGATATTATTACGAAAGTTAAAACGAATTATGAATTTTAGCTGCAATTCCAGTTATTAAGTGCTGTTTTAATACTGCAATATATTGAAATTTGGAGTGGTCTTGTGCTAAGAGGGTATGGGGCGAAACCGGAGTATCCGCAGGAAACTCCGCCAACCAAGTTCACATGCGCCGGGGATTGAACACTCGAATTGCATAGGTGAGAAGCGCGCGTGCCAACCACTTCACTTACCGGAAAGGCCTCTCTGTGAATCCAGGAAGCGATGGAGAAGTCGTTGTCAAGCGATGTAACATTTTACTTAAAAAATAATTGTAAAATAGATTTGATATTTTAGTAAGCCTTCCCCCTTTGATTAAATGTACTTGCATGACGAAGCCCAATTTGAAAGCATTGTATATTGTGTTTTGGTTGAACAATATTTGTTCCTGTTTCAAAATAAGCAAATAAAGCGGCGCAAAGTTTATACGTACGTACCAAGATTTGATAAATTGAGTGGCAACGAAATTAATATATTTGCCAAAGAAAGTCTTTTCGTTTACTCTGCGATTGATATCTACAGGAAAATGTCTGGAAAGATAATGGGTTTCTTAATTTAGCATACAAATATAAAGACGCTCTGACGTAGAGATTAGCCGCGCTCTTGTAAAACGGGGCTAAATGCATGTGCGTAAAGTATCTTCCCAGATTAGCCTGTGCATTCTTCCACTTTCCGCTCTTTGGGGTATTTTTCGTTTCAAATAAGTCTATTCTTAGCGCAAATCCAGTAAAGGCTGAAATTTTCGTCCCTGATTAGCCTATGCGGACTGCACAGGCTAATCTGGGACGACACTTTACGCTCATGCATTAAATCCCATTTTCTCAGAGCGAGGCTCAAATATAAAAACACTCTGATGTTGAAAAGAAAGATAATACTTTAGTCTGTCACAGCCCGTACTGAATTGAGTACTAGATTACTGAGTATGTCTGTTTTGAAACAAATGTAAAAAAAATAATTGAGTGTATTTGAAACTACTCAAGTTAATAATCAACTGACATACGTACCTTGCTATGTGTGTATGTATTGCAAAAATACAAATAATTTTCCATTTCTGCCTGTTGATTGAACGACGTAATTCTTGTTTGAACAACGTAACATTATAAGCTTCCCCTATCCAATAATGTCTTCGTTGACGGCTAATCGTCCCAAAATATCTGCAATAATGTGCGTGAGGCAATAGGTATAATTGCAGCCTTCGTCACTGCATAATATTAATGTTAATTCGCAAATAAACATTCTGTGCCGGTTGATGACAGATAAACGACACATGGTTTTTGTACGGGACCAATGGATCAAAGCGATTGTGCTCTCCCAATTTCATAAAGAATATTTAAAAAAAACACACATTACTTTGCATCTTTAATTCTACATGTTATAAAGGTACTATTCATATTGTTATGTATCAAATTTAACATAAATTTCAATGTTTCAGCTTATGGTGTAAACATTAAAAACACGATTATGCGAAACATAGTAGATGTTGCACACGTTATGCGAAACATAGTAGATATTGCACACGTTATGTTAAACATAGTAGATACTGCACAAGTTAGGTAAACATAGTAGATATTGCACAAGTTATGGTAAACATAGTAGATGTTGCACACGTTATGTAAAAAAAACATAGTAGATGTTGCACACGTTATGTTAAAAATAGTAGATGTTGCACACGTTATGCGAAACATAGTATATATTGCACAAGTTATGGTAAACAAGGTAGATGTTGCACAAGTTATGTGTAAAATAGTAAAAAATTGCACAAGTTATGTTAAACAAAGTAGATGTTGCACAAGTTATATGAAAAATAGTAAAAAAGTGCACAAGTTATGTTAAACATAGTAGATAGTGCACAAGTTATGTTAAACATAAAACATATTGCACAAGGTATGTGAAAAATGGTAGATATTGCCCAAGTTATGGTAAACATATCAGATATTGCACTGGTTGTGGTTAACATACTCTATATTGCAGAGGTTATGTGAAAAATAGTAGATATTGCACACGTTATGGTAAACATAGTAGATACTGAACACGTTATGTGAAAAATAGTACATATTGCCCAAGTTATGTGAAACATTGTAGATATTGCCCACGTTATGTTAAGAGTAGTAGATATTGCACACGATATGGTGAACATAGTAGATATTGCCCAAGTTATGTGAAACATAGAAGATATTGCCAAAGTTATGGTAAACATAGCAGCAATTGCACTCGTTATGGTTAACATACTCGATATTGCAGAAATTATTTGAAACAAAGTAGATATTGCACAAGTTATGTTAAACAAAGTAGATATTATACAAACTATATAAAACATAGTATATAGCGCACAAGATATGTGAAACATAGAATATATTGAACAAGTTATGTGAAAAATAGTAGGTATTGCTTAAGTTATGGTAAACATAGGATATCATGCACAAATAATGTGAAGCATATTAGATATTCCAGAAGTTATGTGAAACATAGTAGATATTGCACAAAATATGTGAAAAAGAGAAGATATTTCCCGAGTTATGATTAACATAGCAGATATGGCACAAGTAATGTGAACAATAGTAGATATTGTACAATTTATGGAAAACATAGTAGATTTTGCACAATTTATGGTACACATAGTATATATGGCACAAGTAATGTGAACAATAGTAGATATTGCACAATTTATGTGAAATATAGTAGATATGGACAAGCTATGTGACACATAGAAGATATTGCACAAGTTATGAAAAACATAGTAGATATTGCACAAGTTATGTGAAACATAGAATATATTGTCCAAGTTATGATAAACATAGCAGATATGGCACAAGTAATGTGAACAATAGTAGATATTGCACAATTTATGTGAAATATAGTAGATATGGACATGCTATGTGACACATAGAAGATATTGCACAAGTTATGTAAAACATAGTAGATATTGCACATGTTATGTGAAACATAGAATATTTTGTCCAAGTTATGGTAAACATAGTAGATATTACACAAGTTATGGTAAACATAATATATATTGCAGAAGATTTTTGAAACATAGTAGGTAATGCACAAGTTCTGTAAAACATATTAGATATCGAACAAACTACTAGTATATAAAACACAGTAGATATTGCACAAGGTATGTAAACATACTAGATATTGCACAAGTTATGTGAAACAAAGCACGTATTGCACAACTTAATATGAAGCGTCCTACAGGGCGAAATCAATTAGTATCGTAATATCTCAGCTCTGAAACTACAAACCTTAATGCGCTAATACCCGCCAGATCAAATACCAGCAGTTTCTCCTGAACATCACGAAAGCTATTCACATTTATATTTTAAAGCAATGTGCACGATCTAATTGTATTGGCATTTGTACTTGTGTGTAGCTGTTTAGTTTGTCCCACCAGCCATAAGATAAGGATGCAATCTCCACAATGTTTTTTTTCCCTAAAGATTAAGAAAGTTTACAACATGTCGCAAAATGTTCCCTTTGAGCAAGCATTAATTAAGGACCGTACAATGTCTGAATTAGATTTATTGAGAATAGTAAATGCTTCAACTGATAGTTCCAATATACAGAGTGTTAAATCATAGAACAACAGACATTTCTTGGAAGCGTTGGTTTATTTTTTGACAACTGAGGACTTGTACAGGTTAAATAGGTATTTCCTGATAATTCTTAGTAATTAGTTGTCAGGATGTCTTTATTGGTTCATGCATTTGCTAGTCCAATGGCGATAATGACAGATCATTTGACACATCCAATTCACATACGCAGT
The DNA here is from genome assembly GCA_007657795.1 of Dreissena rostriformis. Classification (NCBI taxonomy): domain Eukaryota; kingdom Metazoa; phylum Mollusca; class Bivalvia; order Myida; family Dreissenidae; genus Dreissena; species Dreissena rostriformis. The sequence goes on along the minus strand of VMBQ01000805.1, from coordinate 103,628 downwards.
TAAAACTGTGAGATATACCTTAAATATGTGTTACTTGTAATTATTTCTGATAAATAATAAACAACTATCTCAATACAATACCAAAATTAATTGTAATTGTTTTCGAGTATTTTGCCATCAGACCTTTAATGCATGTATTGCAAGACGATATTATGGATTGCCACACGAGTTTAAATAACAAATAACAAAATAATAGTGCAGTTTAAAAGAAATCAGTTCTTCGAACGAACTTCTTAACAATCATATTGCTAAACGTGAGTTTGAATATTCCCTATATTCAAGAGGTTTTTAATTAGCAAATAACATTTAAGTGTGACTCCGACAAAACAACCCAAGGAAAGCATGTTTAAATAAAAGGTTTCATGTGCCTAAGTGATCGATATTGTGATACAGTATCATCTGTGCAACAATGCTTATGTTTTCAGTTCATTAGTCTTGGGTCATCTGTGTAACAATGCATATGTTTTCAGTTCATTAGTCTTGGGTCATCTGTGCAACAATGCTTATGTTTTCAGTTCATAAGTCTTGCGTCATCTGTGCAACAATGCTTATGTTTTCAGTTCATTAGTCTTGGGTCATCTGTGCAACAATGCTTATGTTTTCAGTTCATTAGTCTTGGGGCATCTGTGCAACAATGCTTATGTTTTTAGTTCATTAGTCTTGGGTCATCTGTGCAACAATGTTTATGTTTCAAAATAAGGTTTTCGTAAAAGTGTATTACTTATCGTACATGTTGGGATCGTTGTAACGAAAAGGTCTACGATTTGGAAACATCAAACGATTGCGTCCGATAGTACAACAACAAGTTTTACCGCATGTATTTAAGTTCGAATAAGTTTGATAACAGCATTGCAAAACCATTTTTGCTGCAAAAAAACTTAAAAGCAAATGTTATTTGTTAAGTTAAAAACAACCAAAATATTAAACAATTTAAAAACATGTTTGTATTCACCAGATATTTTGATTTGTGGATATGAAACATATGAAACCTCATTATTTTACTGACCCGATTTGACTGCGCATGACACTACGATTCGGTAATCAATCGCACAGAAATTCAAATTATCGTTTCACAATATTAGTTCGTTTACAGATAAACAAATCAATACACTTTGTAAAAGGCGATGTTTGTAAAAATAATCTCGCGGAAGTTTATGTTTACTTTTGAACTCGTCTTCACAGCCAACTAAGCTTTCCACACAATTTATAACCAACAGGATACACAAAAGCACAAACAATCAATTTAGTATTCAATTGATAACAAGCAACGAACGATGCTAGTGTCAAAATTTCGTTTTCCCACGCAATTATGATTGGTGGCATGTGTAAATTGTATGTTTTAAAGGCGTTCTGTTGTTACTACAAAGGATTTTTTTTTTTAATATTAAAAAAATCAAATTGATATGATTCACGTATGAACCACGACCACTACCACCACCACCACCACCACCAACAACAACAACAACAATAATAATAATAATGAACTTATATAAATATAAACAGTGAATAAATGAATTTATTTGAAACTAAGCTATGCGCGCTCAAGCTCTCTATGCCAATAAGGCACATGTTCATGCGGAGTAAAGTAAATCATTTCAGGTCACCAGTCTAAGTGGGCTGTCAGCTATGAATTAATTATATTTACCCACCCGATGTCCAGTCTTAAGTAGCAATTTTTGTTTTGTATCTGATAGTACATCGTGAACTGATGTGAACGTGTGATCCACAAGTATCCAATGCTAAGCTACATCTAAAGGGAGGCATTTAGAAAAGTGTTTTATGTGTCCATCCTTTGGAGCGTTAAATCCGCGGATGCAATTCATTGCGGAGTTAAACTATATAATTGTTTGAAGTTTTTATTGCGGAGTTAAACTATATAATTGTTTGAAGTGTTTTTTTCGTGTGTGAGTTTTAAACTGGGATGTTTAAAATGCCATGGGTGATTTACGACACCCATCAAGGAATAAGGACTTATTGAAGTTTCACGCCAATGGTATTTGTATGTTATTGTCATGGTAGCCTACTTTGGGTGCAGTGAAACCACGTGCACTGGCATTTTAATACTATTGGTGTGTTTTGTCTGTTGTGTGACATATTAATTAGGGTCATACTTTTGGTCAGGACATTAATTTAAAGTATGTTGTACTTACACATAAGATTCATTAATGATGTAAATGTTATCTAAAGAAAAAATGGTTATATATCCAATTTTTACTGTGCTGCATATCCGATATAAAGAAAAGTAGTAACAACGCTTAAAAACAAAAATTGTCAACCGAAGTAATATATTTGTTTGGAAGATATTTAATAACTTTAAATGTGGTAAACTTGTGAAACTTTAAATGTGGTAAACTTGTGAAACTTTAAATGTGGTAAACTTGTGAAACTTTAAACTTTAACTTGTGATATAAGAAAAATTAGGCTTTTTCTCAAAAGAAATTTAACATTTACAATTCGATCGATCCGACATTAATAGCAGCAGTCCAATAAAAATAGTATTGTCGTGTTCCATTCGTACAAATAGTTTCTTTCTTATTTAATGGTTAACACTTTTGGAAATAAATATTATTATAGCAAACATACAATTACCATGTCCGTATCAGATAAATTGTTGAAGCGTTGTCTACCCATATTCAGACTCGGTTATTAGGGTTTCGTCTGATCGACTTTTAGTGTGCAAGATGAATCAGATACCAGGGTTAAATACCAATTATTTAACCTCAAAAGGCTAATATTATTTTTCTCGTGATTCATTTCAATCAATTATTTGGCAGGATGAGTACGTCATCGTTCTGGTTAAAGCATTGTGGAATGTATACAAAAGACTATTAAAAGCGTCGACTGGAGAAAAGACCAACCAGAGCTTAATGTGTAATTTATTTGTATTGCACAACAAAGTCTGTTATACTGTTTCATGTATGGGAAATGTAATGGCATCTTCCTATTAGGAAACATGTTCAGCTATCAAACTGCTGATTAAACTGATTTATCGTTTCTGTCAAACAATGTATTATTATATACTGCGTGTAATTTTTTTCCTTGTATACAGCGCTCGACAACTTTCTTGACACGGGAACCTGAACTCTTCGCCATTGAAATGTATCATTGTGATATGAAATAAGTCCGCAAATGCTAATAAGAGACGACGCTTTCCGCTGTTATGGTATTTTTCTCCTTTAAAGAAAGTACATGTATCTTATTAGCGAAAATCCAGTTTAAAGCGGAAAGTGCTGTCCCTGATTAGCCTCTGCGGACTTCACAGGCTAATCTGGGACGGCAGTCTTCTCAAAAGCATGAAATTCCGTTTTCCTATAGCGATGCTCTTATCTTTTTATTTATATGCCGATTTTTCAAGTCTGGTATAGTGTTATTATATTTTAGGGTTCACACTTTTTTTGACATAGTTACATGAAATGCAGGAACTGTTTTATGTAATTATGCCTAATGATCACATTTTAAATAGCTATAAAAAGGGTATTGTTCGATACTTTTCTGGCAATATTATATACCCTAAACTTCAAAAGCGTCTGTAAGATACAATCAGAAACTAATAACGTTCGACATATTCAGTGTATATTGATGTTTTATCTTTTGACAATTCTTCCTACAAAACAAATTAATAAAGCTTCTATATAAACTAATAAAACTACTGTTTAATTAGCGCATATCTTAAAAAAAATTATATATATATATATATAAAATCAATGTACATTATCAAGTGATAACCCTACATCAATCCTTAGGAAATAGGAAAAAAAAACATCCCCAGGAGAATGTGTCAGACGTTTTGTCGTTGACAAAACGTTTTACATTTAGGGTTATGTGAAGTTTAAGTCATAATAACAAATGCTATCTATCCATTGAGCATTTGTATCCTTTGTTCTCTGGAGTTGTACACTGAACTGAAAGTGGTCGAGGTTATTTCGAGTGTAGTCGCTGTTTTGTATAGGCGCCAGGTTATGGTCCTTATCAGATTATTGCGTTTTGTTATACAATCTCTAATTTGCTAATTGTATGTTTTGTACGTCTCAAGTGGATGTAATGTTTGAGAGTATTGTACTGGTGTCTTGTATTGCGATGTTCAATGTGTTCAGTAAACTTAGTTGATGAATGAACAAAAAATATACACAGGGGTGCACATTTGATCGAACTAGCATACAGTGTGATTATAAGTTGTATTATAGGAATTCCCATGTCCATATTGATTTTACGGACTTATCTGCCGGAAAGGAAAGTCTTAATTTCTATATTTCGAATGGCAGTTTTAAAGAATAATAAATGTACAGCAGAAAATGCATGTTTTATAGAAAAGATCAATGTATTAAAGTTTTATTAAAATAACATTTACACATAGTCATTTTTTAATGAAACACCTTGCAGACGTTTGAGGAAACGAAGCAATTCTAACATTTTTAAGGCAACATTTTCAGGAGCATTTACGTCTACATTCATACACAGATTGTTCGTAGAAAACTCCGCATTTTATATCCCAAGCCTCAATTCTCCAGAGACAAGAAGTTGGGAATTCAAAGGAAATATAAATTATATCCCTCTTGCCAGTTGCATTCTAATGGAAAAGTGACCACAACTAACGATTGCTTCCGATGCCTAGAGATATTCATGTATGATATTTGGACAATGTCGATGCATGTAGTTTGCCGAAAGACTGCATGTGCACTTTTTGTTCGATTCCAAATTTTATATAAATAATAATAATAATAATATATAGTCTCAATCAATGTACATTTTATTTAGGACTTTTTTATTATAAACTTGGCGTGGGAATATCTCTCAAGTGAGTGCGACTTAGTATATAAATCTTAACATAATAATAAACAGACAAAGTGACAAGATCTTTTCGCCTTAGTCAGGTCGCCGTGATAAGCTGTTTGCATTAATCTGATATGACGAGATATAAATCAATTTGGTTATTTGGATTCAGCGAACCCTTGATATATACTTTACTTGACCTTGATAGCGCTTTAATAAAAATCAAATACTTGCATCAGTGATAAGTGACCCGTTGTCCTTAAGGAGAAGCTTTCGATATGCATCAAGTGGTCCAGTACGGTTTCGAGAGCTTGTCAAACAGAATGATTTGGCCAATCGTAAACCTAATGTTTGAGTGTGTACAAGAGTCGTATACATGTGTAGTTGTTTTGTGTGATGTATGCTGTTTCATAATAATTATGAGATTAAAAGCCACTTGACTTCACTTTATTTTGGTGAAAATCAAAAAAAAAAAATGGCAAAGTACAAATCGCAACTTTAGTTGCAAAACGCTCAATATGAGCCACATGTCAGACAGGTCCCAAATTCCTGAAGCGACGAAATGTGCAGATTATTGTACAACGAGAATACACATAAAACGACCTATTGGAGTGAAAAACTGTAACCAACACGTGCTCGTGTCTTAAAGCGTACGAAATTACAAGTCGTTGTTTAATAACTATATAAGTTGATCTGAATATATAGGTTTGATGGTTTAAATTCATATACTCGCATTTAACATCCCATGCTTTACTAAATACGAAAGGTATAAGAGAACAGCTTACATTCTAATTCAGTGCATATACCATCGTGGTCTTATTAGCCAGATTTGATCACAAGTAGACCTTTTTGTAAAGAAAAAATATCTGGGCTTTAAACAAGACATCAATAGAAAGCTAAATCAAATTTTGTAGACATAGTGGGTGTACTCAAAGCATGTTCATGTGTATGACATTGAAAGGAAAGATTACCATCATCTTTATAAATATAGATTCATGTTAGCAAATGATTATTTCCGTATATAGAAGGGTGTATTTGCATATGCTACAGTGTGTGACCTTGTATAATTAGTGCATGTAAGAACATGAATATCTTTAGCTTGGCGCAGCTTGTGATGGGGTCGATTTTTATGCCCCCGGTAGGGTGGCATATAGCAGTTGAACTATCAGTCCGTCAGTCTGTGCGTCCGTCCGAAAACTTTAACATTGGCCATAACTTTTGCAATATTGAAGAAAGCAACTTGATATATGGCATGCATGTGTATCTCATGGAGCTGCTCATTTTGAGTGGTGAAATGTCAAGGACAAGGTCATCCTTCAAGGTCAAAGGTCAAAAAAACAAAATCCAAGGGAAGTAACAAGCTTTAAATGGAGATAACTTCTATACCTGCCAAATGATAAATGGAAATTGTATTTCAAAGCGGCGCAGTAGGGGGCATTGAGTTTCTGACAAACACATCTCTTGTAAGTAATGTTTCGTGATGTTCAACCATTAAGCAAGTAATTCAGAGGTGTCTCAGCGATTTTCATTAAATTAGCAACTTGACATTAATTTATGTCAAAATTCGCTTGTTACAGCAAAGTGTGCATGTAACAAACAACATAAGGAAAACAACTTATACATGTTCGAGATGTAAACAATCAGAGTTCTAGTGTTTTTTTTTGTTTTTTTTTTGTATTTGCAATATGAATTCAGTGTATTCAATACGTATTGACACAAGGGTTTTGTTGCATCGTTGAGCACCTTTTATTTATGTACAACCTTGACTAGGTGACCCTTGATAGACAGTCTACTTGACTTGTGTAGCGATTTTGATAAAATTCGATGACTTTAATATTGCAATGCATTTCAATGTACAGTCATTTACATGCATTTCAATGCAGATCAATAAATCATAGCGTAAAATGTGTTGCAGTTGTTGAGGTTTAACAGTTTAAAATGATAAAAAAAAAACAACAACAAAAAAAACGCAATTATTTCCCTGTTGACCGCAACTCTTGGCAATATTAACTTGCGCGGGGCGGTAGATATAAGGCCTAAAAAGGTCGTATGTTCCGACTTAAATCGCAAAAAAATGGTAGTAGGTCGGCTGAATTGTTAAATGCATTACCCGTTTTTTTTTTTTAGTTTTCAATTAAATTAGAATATGCAGTGACGTGTAAAAATCTTCCAAATCTTTTTTAAACATTATTTTGTAAGTAAATTTGAGTTAATTTAGTGATTGTGAACGTACATTGCAAAAATTATCGCAAACTTAATGCTTATGTGGTGAATTTACCAAAAGTGATCGAACACTCAGCCCGGAATACCACATAACAGTTTATGGTAGGCGCCAACAATTAGGGTCGGACGGATACACGCCGGGTATGCGAATACTTTGATGGAGGATAGCACTTCAATGACAGAGAACAACAAAAGCCACGCACGAGAATTGAGGATTTCTGCTTTTTTGCATTTATGTTCTGTTCATTTGGTTTTCAGGCACGGAACATTGTTTGGGTGATTAATGGCATAGCACTTCGTAGTGCGAAGAAAGAAATTCGCGGAAAAACGGTGAATTATATAACAAAAACGATAAAATTCCATCGATAATCAGCATGCATTGGATGATTAGTACATATTTTAACAAAATAAACATACTTGGAAAAAAAACAAGAACGTATTTACTATTCCAAATAAAAGATAAATATGTCCATTAATGTAACAACAAGTTACATTTAAGTTAACTAACGTATTTGAGAAAATTCAAATGTTTTAAGAGTCGCATGCACATTTTTCATGGGCACTTCGTTTACCGATCATCTCAATGACAATGACACTTGAATTCCCGATTACTGGACACTTTTTTCCAGATATAACACACTATTTTTAGTGAATCATAAATGCAGAATTCGCTGTGGAATAATGTTATAGTAAGCAGACAACACATAAAAATGTATGTACTTACGTAAATTAAAAACGAATTACCGAAACATTTTCTTATCCCTTTGGAATATGAATATGATTTTGTATAAATGTGAAAGATACGATTGTTTTGGTATTGGCTTTTTTAATTTTGTATTTATCTCCAAAACAAGATGTGGCAATCATGAAGACACACGTGTATCGCATTCTTAACTCGCAATCGCTTTTCTCATCAGTGTTATATACTTGTTAGTCTACTTTATTAATTAATGCGCAGTTTTTATGCAAGTAGCGACAGTTTTGTATTTGCATCTTTCTCACCAAGTCTAATTTTACTTTAAGAAGAAAAAGAACATGAGACCAAAAATAAGTGTTCGTTATGAACACATATTCTGTAGCAGTATTATCTTCATTTTTTATTCTGCAGATACTTAAAGATAGGCGATTGATTTGCGCAAATTGTTCAATACAGTTATAACATAATCGTTTGAGTTTAAGTTCTTGTTTTAATGTAAAATAAGTCTGTGCAAATCATACAAGTACATACCACATTTCAATTTATCGAATGTTTTTCACGCTTTATACGTAAACAACATTTCTATGAGACTTGACTTTATTTATAATATGGAATATACGAACACATTCCTTGTTTGAATATTAAAATTTAATAGCAGATAACCGTAACCACATGTTGATTATGATTTTTACCCATATACCATATACGTATATTTAAAGTTTAAAGTTCAGTCTTGGGTTATTAAATGTTGTTTAACTTTTATTTTACAGACTATATTGTGATTTATTTGTTAAATTGTTCAGTAGACGATGATCATCGGGCATATTATTTCATAATTGTATGTTTCTATTTGTAATCAACATTCACTGATTGGTATTAGCTGGTTCGTTTTTAAAGTTGCTCATACAGCACTTGCTGTTTATATTTCCAATGAAGAGAGTAATCGAGGGTCATTGAATGTCGTCAATTTATAATTGTTATCCGTTAAAAGTGTTCATTGTTAAATGAAAGCAAAAATCACTGTTACATTTATTTTTATTTCTTATCATCAGATGTATAACATACTTATGATCACTTACAGAATTATACATATTGCGTTTAGGCACAGAATAGTTTTAAAATGACAAGACATTTGCGTTATTTTCTTTAATATATGCATAATTTAGTTTGATAAACTAAAGGTTAATTGCTCATCATCAGCATGTTCTCACACTTTCATAATGTTCTCTCAAATTCTGTTTCAAATGCAAAATGTTGTTTTAGGCATAAAGATTTATAATAATGTTAAAAAAGAACAACACTCTCAAATCATAATTGGGCCATTCCATGCTAAAACAGGGAATATTGACATCTGCCTAAAGTACCGTCCAGGATCAGCCTGTGCATTCCGCACAGGCTAATCGGAATGCCACTTTCCACTTCCAATGCAGTTTCGTTAAGAACATACATTCTTGAAACGGAAAATACCATTAAGACGGAAGGTTGCACCCCGGCTTAGCCTGTTCTCTCCGTTGTATTTTCATCTCTCTGAACCTCAAGTTGCAACTTAAAAACAAGTTCATTATGTATACAATTATTTCCGGTCGTCACTTGAAATCTATTTCTTTAGAAATAAGAATTTTAATTAAAAAAAATGCAATTATAATATTAATAGAATATATTAATAGTAATTCGATTTTTGAAAAGGAACAACGCCATTGGTTATATTTCACATGTGTTTGTAATTCAATTTTGAATAGATTTCCAATGCGTCGCTCTTGACTATGCAAATTGATTCGTACTTCAAAATATTTGGTAAGAATAGCCATTATAAACATAAATGCATTTCAGGTAGAAGATAAAACTCNTATATAAATACTACTCACAATTGGTATAATACTAACTGAATTAACACAATAAATAAATACATCAGCAAGACTTTGACGGACATAAGAGTACTGTAACAGTGTAATAGAAGTGTCATAAAAAGCAAGTGTATTACATGACTTTTCTTATATTATTAATTTCGCTTTCAAAATTGAAATGGTCTCAAGGCACAATTATTTTTTTACAGAAAGTATTTAAGAATTTTAATTTCTTGTTGATTTCATTTTCCCATATGCACACACTTGCACGCAGGCACTCATAAACATACATACACACACACACACACACACATACACACAAATACAATTACCATATCTTAATTAACACGACAAATGATAATAAAAAAGAAGTTAACAAGAACAGCCGCGTACATTATTGTATAAGTCAGAGTTTAAACACGTGAAATACATTACCCTTGAAATAGTTTACGATTGACAGAAAGTGGCTGATATACACATATATTATATATATACTACTCACAATTGGTATAATACTAACTGAATTAACACAATAAATAAATACATCAGCAAGACTTTGACGGACATAAGAGTACTGTAACAGTGTAATAGAAGTGTCATAAAAAGCAAGTGTATTACATGACTTTTCTTATATTATTAATTTCGCTTTCAAAATTGAAATGGTCTCAAGGCACAATTATTTTTTTACAGAAAGTATTTAAGAATTTTAATTTCTTGTTGATTTCATTTTCCCATATGCACACACTTGCACGCAGGCACTCATAAACATACATACACACACACACACACACATATACACACAAATACAATTACCATATCTTAATTAACACGACAAATGATAATAAAAAAGAAGTTAACAAGAACAGCCGCGTACATTATTGTATAAGTCAGAGTTTAAACACGTGAAATACATTACCCTTGAAATAGTTTACGATTGACAGAAAGTGGCTGATATACACATATATTATAATTACAGATAACAACATTTATGACCAGTGTTTACAATAGGATATGAAATCATACAACTGTTATAAAGAATAGCCTGCACCTCCTTTGCGAAATAAGGAAATATTTTTAAAGTCTATGTTTGAAAGTGGTGAGAGTGAGAGATTGTCGAATACTTACCGGTATGTGGTTCCATATTTCCATACCAGAGTAACTAAACGACTTTTTAAAAGGTTTGAGTGAGGTGTTTTATGCGTCAAATCATTGTTTGATATCGATCTTAAATTGTAAGTATTGTTTTTGACCAGTTTTATCAGGTCGTCGATATTTGTGGGCGTTAAATTATGAAGAGATTTGTAAATAATTATACTTGTGAAATATTTACATCTGTTTTCAAAAGAAAGCCACTGAATTTTGTGTGATAAATCATAATCATTTATATTTACATCATTACGTAATATTACTCTTAAAAACCTTCTTTGCAGTTTTGATATTCTGTTTATGTCTCTAGTATTTGCATTTTGCCATGTGACACATCCATACTCAATAATTGGTGTTACGTACGCATTATAGAACATAATTTTCATCTCAGGTGATAGAAAATATTGTTTACGCCTGAACAGTGATAATTTCGAAACAAGATTTGATCAAGTTTCATCAACATGGGCCTTCCAATTTAAATGTTTATCAATAAGGATACCTAGAAGTTTTTGGGTTGCAAAATGTTTTATTTATAAGTTATTTACAAACAAATTTAGATCTTTTGAATGTTAAAATTTTCGGCGCGATCCTATAGTCATGCAAGTAGTTTTATCTGGGTTGATTGTCATAGTATTCATCATACACCAATTTTGTGACTTTAGTAAGTCGTCTTGAAGTCTGCAATTTATCATGGTTATAGTATTCCCTTTACAGTGGATTGTTACATCATCAGCATACATGTCAGATTCTGATGTTAGTTTTAAGGGTAGATCATTCACGTAAAGTTTAAATAACAAAGGTCCTAAAATGGAGCCTTGCGGTACACCGGAACTTGTCATGAAGGTGTCTGATGTTACTCCATCTGCCCTAATTAGTTGCGAACGGTTCTGTAGATATGATTTAAAAAAACTTCAAAGACGAATCCGAAAAATGATATAGTTTCAACTTGTGCAGAAGAATGGTGTGGTCTACTAAGTCAAATGCTTTTTTGAAGTCCACAAAAACAGCTCCTATCAAATAGCCATCGTCCATACAATTTAACCATGAATCAACGAGTCTGATTAAAGCAGTTTGGCATGATTGGTTTTGTCAAAAACCCGATTGGTGTTCATTTAGTATACAGGTTTCTTTTAAATATTTATTCAATTGAATTGCTTCATGTCTTTCAATTATTTTAGAAATTGTACTTAATAAAGAGATAGGTCTAAAATTATTAGGATCATGTTTATCTCCTTCTTTATGGAGAGTTACGACACTTGCTCATTTAAGTAAGTCTGGAAAGATTCTAGTTGAAATTGAGGTATTTATAAATGTCGTTAGAGGCTGTACAATATAATCTTTGCAAAGTTTTAGGATATAAGGTCCTATTCTGTCTAAGCCACTACTGTTATAAGGAATAAGTTTATCAATTAGTTTAAGAACTTCCACATGCGATTTATATTCTAGTTTGAAATCTCGATAACCCAATTTTTCATCTAAGAAACATTTTAAATACTCAACATTTTCAGGTTTGAAAACTAATTTCTTAATTATATGAGATATGTTGACAAAGTGTTTGTTGAGGTCATAAGCCACAATCTGTTTCACAATAACAGTATCATTGTTTATGTTTAATGTATTAGGTAAAATTGCACTTCGATTTTCAATAACATTGGATATGTTTTAATAGATCGCCACAATTGTTAAATATCTCTCTTCTCTTTAATAACATTATTGAAAAACGCTTTCTTATTTTTCTTAATTAATGGACTTCATTTTTATTAGTAATTCGTAAATAGTATGTGTAGAGCTGTTGTCGTATGAACGACGTATGTGTAATTCGTAAATGACAACTGTGTAGTGGGTACGACGTATGTGTAATTCGTAAATGACAACTGTGTAGTGGGTGTTGACGTATGTTCTGTATGGTTGCTCGAAAATAGTTAATTAGAACTGCATCTACCAAATGAATTAAAGGGAAAACCAGTACTTAAATCCAATTTCAATTCTTATTGCTCATTAAATATGGCATATTCCGCAGGTTAACTTAAGTGCATAATCAAGTCAGTTGTATGTAAGTCTAGTGTATAATATTATGTTTGATCAGCTTTTAAGCATTTTTCGATATTCAGCTAGAAATAAAATAATACTTGTGCCCGTTTTAAAAAATCCAAACAAACGCTAAAAAAAGACAACTTTGCAAAGTAAACTAATTTTTTATGTATAATAGATAAACACTAGTGTGCAACACAAAATACGTGCAATTAAATTAATAAAGCGATGCATGCGAAAAATACATAGCCTTGAAGTTTGTAAAACTCTTCCGAACCCGTCTAAGTTGTATCAAGCGTGGCCCACACACAACCGATATAAATATTCCATTGATCACATTTCAAGGACGGCGATAACAGTGTGATTTCGTTTTCCCACGAATGCAATGTTCAGCATTGTGGAACGATCAAATTAAGGTATTAAGGTTTGTGGTCCTGATAGAAAAGTATGATGCTTTGATTCAGATATCATTATTATGAGAATTAAACTTCGTCGTTCTCGTGTTTTGGTCTACTTTCGTATTCTTTTTATATGCGTTCGAAAATAAATAGTATATTTCGTGGGGCATCGTATTCACAGTTTATTTGTTTACTATTATTTTAATATACGTATATTCTGAATGCAGCTTATGCATGACATGTATATACAAACATCCGGCGAATACATATGTATATGTAATCCAATAATAGATTCGTATTAACATGTATATGGGCGATCATAAAATGTTGCGGAATAATGCATGTAATACTTTAATAAAATGGGTACATATGCTTATTGTTAAACCGTCATTCAGCGCAAACTTGTTTTCTCAAATAACCAGTTACCACAAAAACCACGAAGTAACCTGTGCACATGTATATTTACATGACACTATTTTATCTAATTAAGCTACGTTCCCCACGTTTAAAGATTTACAATATTTATGTGAAGTCAATATGCTCTTTACCAGGTGACCAGTCTAAATAGGCTGTCGGCCATCAGTGGTAAGTATATTTACCCACGCGATGTCCAGTCTAAGGTAGCAATGTTTGCATTGTAGTCGGTGGATAAACATCTTAATACCATGTGCTGATGTGAAGCTGTGAGCGTATTGTATCACTAAGCCAGGATAAGGAAGGAAAGGCGCAGTTTAGTTATAATCGGTCACTGAAACGCATTTTGAAACGCATTTATACATCAAACATTGTTCGTGCAAGTTATTCAGTGCGGATATTTTGTGTTTTTTCTTGTGATGCATCTTTTGTGTGCTATTTAATAATTATAGGATTCTTTCAAAAAACACACTACAAATATACTGTTAACGTTTTGGAAAATCGAACGACATGATGTTTTCATCGCTCTGGTGTTCGTATGTATTGTCATTGATGAGTATTACAAACTCCTCTTTCGGTGGTTAATTTTAAAATATTATGAATTGAAAAGTCGTTAAAACGGAGATTTATTGCTTCAAGTTGAACTGCAATGTTGAAATAAATAAGATTACTTCACGAGGTCAGTTTTATTGAATTATGTACATAAAGAACATTGTTGAAGATATTATATTCGATTGAACTAAAAATGGTATATATTGTAGTAACGTCTGTTTTATTTGAACTTTAAACTTGGAATTTAAATTGATAGCACAGTCTTTAAATTATTAACAAAATAAGTCCAATACGAACTGATAAATTTGATCATTCGAAAATATATCGCAATAGTAAAACCCATTCAAGTAAACATTATTGATGTTTTCTCATTTATAGAAATATTTTCATTCTTATTGAAGTGGATTTACAGTTTTGAAAATAAATATTGTTGTAACGAACACGTCTTTAAGGAGATCTTATCAGATAAATTGAAAAGAGCTGTCTGCCAAAATGTATGTTATTGCATTTAAATACCGTTTATTTAATGATCAACTTGCGCACATTATTTATAACCGTGATTAAATGCTGTATTTTTTGGAAGAGAAAACATTTATAATTGTTAATCTGTTTTAAATTTTAACAAATGACTCTGCGGACCTTGGACTCAAGAACAAACCGAGGAAAGTCAGATATTTGATTTAAATTTCTTTTTATTTTATTGCAATATATAATGGGACATAGATCATGTTTATACAACATTGTTTACACCTACCTATAAATCCATGATTCTAGTTGCATGGACGGAACAACATTTCAGGAGGGTCTTTAAACAATGTGTAAACTGTTTACACCGTGGGCCTTAAAGAGATAAATAAGCAGAATTCGATGATTATCCCCCGCCAGAGGCGGAGGGATATTGTTTTGGCGTTGTCCGTCCGTCCGTCCGTCCGGCTGTCCGTCCGTCCATCCGTCCGTCCGTCCGTCCGNGGAAGTGCTTTGACGGATTTCATTGAAACTTGATATAAGTATATATATGGATAAGAGGATGATGCACGCCAAATGGCATTGACGGATTTCATTGAAACTTGATATAAGTATATATATGGATAAGAGGACGATGCACGCCAAATGGCATTGCACACCATCTGTTAAATTTAGTGTATATTAACATTAAATGTTTTTGTGGAAAAGGCACAACTTTTTAATTCACCTAAATAAATATTGAAGGCTCAAGAACCTTCCTCTGTCTTAGTTTTGAGTTATTGTCCTCCATCCGTCCATCTGTCAGTATGTTCGTCCGTCCGATTTGCACCCATCCTCAAACAAAGCATATGTTGCGGGTGATATCAATTCTACGAATTTGCTTGTTTATAACTTAATCAGCCAACATTTGATCGTGTCATTGGCATTTCAAAATACCTTGACACAAAACGTATGCCAAAACATACCAACTTTTGTCGTTGTTTAAGAATTGAGAAAGAAAAAGTCTCTGATCGATAACTGAATTTCCCCTACTGTTATAAAGAAGGCTTCAACTTATAAAGTAAACGTAAACTTATAAAGTAAATTGTCGATCTTGTTATTGTGTTATAACAGAAAAACATTATTATGGACGTGGAACATTCTAAACGGACCTTGTTATCGCGGTTTGATTGGAAACTCTTTCTTACACAATTGCAAATACCCGCTCCTTTTATAGGATATATCAATAGAAAGTTCAGTCTAGTTGTTTTCAGTAGTTAATTGTGTAGTTATTTGTGTGGTCTGAATGACCTTGAAATACAAGAATATCTTTCGCTGAAAATAATTGATTTGTTAATGAAAAATAAGAGATGCTAAATATAAAAAAAAAAAAAATCATTTCTATTTAATTTGTTCTACTAAATTTACGATGCGATTTTGATTGTTCGTGCATCAACCCATTATCCAAATACCTCGCTGTTGATCATTACACAAAAACACCTGTACAAAATACCTCAATCGGACACCATCTCGAGTCGAGCAACAATTACACGTAATTATCCACAAGAGATTCGTAATAATACCCAATACCTTGATAACGAGCTTAAGTAGGCGCCTTTGCATTAGTAGAAACACTTGAAATTACAATGCCCACTTTGTGTGCGATGTGTAGATTTCAAAGCCGAAAGTACCAAGGATAACAAAACTAATTATCAATCAACCATTCTCGACGCACACAGGTTCGTAGCAAGTAATCCTTGCGAATGCGAAACGTATTGCAAAAAGACATACAACAGGTGTTAAAGATGAGAATTGTCTATGCCCTCAGGTTGTGCTTTTAAGCGCTGAGTGGTGGTTGCTGTGCTTTCATTTTTTTAATTAGATCTTTTGATGACACATTGTTATAAAACGTAACCATTCAAAAGTCGATTCTATGTAATGTATTCCCCAATTAAATCGATCATTTTTAATTTTTTTTGCTGAATATTTAACACTCTTAGCAGAACGATACATGTGAAAACAGACTCTTCGAAATAAATATAACGTTCAGTATTCATGTCGAGTTGCATATGATTCAATATAAGGGCCATATGTAGCGTCTCGGTTGTTTTATTTTTTCGTATTTGATTTTTTTTTTGCTATGTACACAAAATGTGCGATATATTTTCTTTGTATAAATATAGTTAAATTAATTTTCAAACATGTCGTTTGCCACAAGTGTGTAAATGCATGCGGTTGCGTGCGATACGTTACATTTGTACAAAGGTACCAGTCTATGTTGTTGCCTGCCATAAGAAAGGTAATCTAAAAAGGCCACGTTGTTTACACTGTTGGGGTCAATTTTTTTTTATAATGTTTACTTGTTTCATATTTACAATGCGGTGTTATTACATTTGGAGTTGGCAATTTACCATGCTGACGGTTATCTCCGGAAAAGTGTATACATGTAGAAGTTAAGTAATGAAGTGACAGGAGCTGATACGTTTAGGGTCGCCTCGATAAGTTATAAACGTTGACATGATACGAACAGGGTCGCCCTGATAAGTTAACAACGTTAACATGATATGGTGAAATATAATAAATCACATGTCGTATAAATCCCGCATCAACGTTTCGAACCTCAATAGACATATTTCTTGACTTCGGTAGCGCATTTAATGACCTTCAATCGACTTTTATCAGTGTCAAGAGACCATTTGTCTTGTGAAGTAGCTTCCGATAAGCAGAGTTATCAAATAAACTTTCAGCAGTTGAAATGGTATAGCATTGTAAATCTTAAGCGTCATACGTGTATAGATATGAGCATCGCTCTGGGAAAACGGTACTTAATGCATGTGCCTAATTTGCCGTCCGAAATAAGCCTGTGCAATCCGCACATGCTGATCAGGGGCGAGATTTTCCGCATTTGTGGTATTCTTAGTTTAGAGGAATTCTCTTCTTAGCAAAAATTCAGCTTAGGCGAAAATTGTCGTCCCTAATTAGCCTGTGAGGACTGAACAGGCTAATCTGGGACGACACTTTAAGCACATGCATATAACCCCGTTTTCCTAGAGCGAGGCTCATATTTATTGTCTGTACATAAGAAACGTTTTATCGGAAACACATGTTACCATTAATTTATAACATTGAAATATTTTATATTAGTCAATCTTCAAGATCTTAATTTATTTCCAGATAACTATATGTTGGTGTGTGTGTTTTTATGCACCCTGCTTTATTGCTGTGTTAATTCTGATATTCTATAATTTGAATAAAAACGTATCATGGAATCATCTTTAAATGTGTTAAAGTTCGACCACACGTCCACAATACACATTCACGTGTATGATTGACTTTGAAATTTGCAAATTAGACGAAACAGTGTGCTATCATTATTGAAAACGACTGTAATAGTCTTCTCGGCCAAGTGTTCTCGAACATTATAAGACCCACCGATTCGTACTAATTTTCTCAAATAGTATTAACCAATATTGGTTAATCCATTCCCTTATTTCTATTCTTTATTGGAAAAATGTGTGACACACCATATACAGCTCGTCTTCTTTCCGTCTTTGATCCTTACGTTATCTGGTAATCGCAGGTCTATATTCAGAGTGATTTAAGACCCATTACTACTCAAAATCAACGGAAATTTCGTACAATATTTCGTAAAATAAAGTTAAAAATTTAAAAATCAGTGTTCTATATAGCAATTGCCGAAATTTCAAAGCCAGATGTGGTCTGGTAACATAGATGTTTGTAGATATAACATGCACGTTTTTATTTTTTGTGACACAATTCCATTTTAATTTCCCGCAAAAATATTTATTTATACGACACATGAACACTAACGTGGTACCATGTTAGTGTTCATGTGTTGTATGAATAGATATCAGTGCGGGAAATTAAGATGCAATTTATTGTGACCAGAAAAAATAATCTACACACATCTAAGTTACCAGACCACATCTGACTTTGAAATTTTGGCTTTTGCTATAAGAATCATTGATTTCGTATTGGTTAACTTTATTTTACGAAATACTTTACGACATTTCCGTTGACTTTTAAGTATTGTTGGGGCTTTAAATAGATTTGTGGGCGTAGAATAACAACACTTTTAGATACTTTGCACTGTAAGACTCTTGTTTTTAGCTAGGATTCAGGTTCGATATGTCACGAACCTTTTATGAATAAGGTTCTGTTTTCTTGGCTTGTTTGCGTCAAAACCCCATGCAGTGTTCATACACAGGCACAGGCGGGGATGCCAGAAGATTAACTTGCTATGTATGTATACTACATAACCACTAGTGTTGAGGGACACGAAATAAGTGCCATTATTAAAGCGATGCTTGTGAAAAATAGATTGCATTGAAGTTTGTCTTTACCTTCCGAACTCGTCTTTGTAGTCGGCCAATCTTTTAATACAAGCTTGACTCACACACAACCGATATAAATATTCCATTGATCACATTTCAAGGACGGCGATAACAGTGTGATGTCGTTTTTTTCGCGCATGCAATGTTCAGCATCGTCGAACGATCACATTAAGGTTTTAAGGTGTTGGTCCTGTCAGAAAAGTATGATGCGTTCATTCAGGTATCAGTTTTGTGAGATTAAAACTACGTCGTTCTCGTGATTTGGGCTACTTTCGTATTCCTGTTTATATGCGTTCGAAAATAAATAGCACATTTCGTTGGGCATCGTATACACCGTTTATACCAGTTTTTTTAAAGTCTTTTTTTATTTTTTTTTACCTGTTAACTATTATTTTAATATACATGTATTCTGAATGCACCTTATGAATTGCATGTATACACTTACATCTGGCGAATATATGGAATCCAATAATAAATTCATCTTAACATTTATTTGAGCGAATGCGGAATAATGCATTTAATACTATAATAAAGTGGGTACATATGCTTATTGTTAAGCCCTCTTTCAGTGCAAACTTTTTTTCACAAATACACATATGAAATACCACAAACTAACCTGTGCACGTGTATATATACATGACATGTATGTAATGAAGCTACGTGCCCCACGTCAAAAGATTTAAATTAGTTATGTGAAGTCTATATTCTCTTTACCAGGTGACCAGTCTAAATGGGCTGTCGGCCATCAATGGCAATTATATTTACCCACGCGATGTCCAGTCTAAGGTAGCAATGTTAGCATTGTAGTAGGTGGATACACATCGTGGGCTTAGCGCAAAACGGTCGTAACTGACATTTTTTACGAAAATGACTTTATTGCATATTTTGTACTATAATGTCAATATTTATAATCTGAAAAAATATTTAAGCTAAATTCTGCTTAAAAAACCCCTAAAACCGTCATTTGGCAAAAGATCGTATCTGAAAATGAAATTATTTTCATTGCAAAACAGTCGTATCTGCAGTTGCAACCGTTTTGCACTGAAAAAGAATGTAAACATGATAGTGTAATGGTACCAGTACCTAGAATGTGAGACTGGGTTCATGGTAGCAATACATACAGACTGAGACAATGCCGTTATTTGTGTTACCTATTGGGAAAAGTATTGGTACCAGCCAAATTGTGTGAGAAAAACCCAGAAATTGGAAAAATTCACGTTGTGAAGTCTTCATATTGGGAAATTGGTATATTTGATATTTTGCTCCCAAATACTTAAAAATTAATAACTAAATGTTGTCAAGTTGTCATACCATAGAGCTGCATAGGAAAACTAATTAAAATTTGTTTGTTTTTTTGTTTTCTTCAATTGTTTTTTTTACATCAATTGGGAAATTTCTAGTTTTTTTCCTAATT
>VMBQ01000805.1:14630-77937 GCA_007657795.1 Dreissena rostriformis | reverse complement strand
TGACCCAAAAAATTGGTCAGTGACGTCGATCGACCATAAAAAGTGGTCATGAACGCTCGAAATGCATTGAAATGACATCACGCCAAAAGACACCGCCATATTGGATTTTGAACAAAAATTTATGTAAAACAATCTATGGGCGCGTAGAAAGATGGATACACCACTTTAAACAAGTATTAAACAGAGATTACATCATATCTAAAAATAACCTGTTTCATGCTTAGTTCACTGCAGACAATAGTTCAAACCTGACCATAATGCAATGCGACAAATGGCTGCGACCAGATCAGAAATGAGAATGGTCTGACAATAACCTACGAAAATGTACTCATTTAAATGCATATTAAAATAGATATACGACGAAGATGACAAGGTATGATCACTTAGCATTATGTTAGTGTAATACGTGTGAACGCACTTAGATATAATGACATAAAATCGAAGATCAAATGCAGTAACAACAACAACAACAGTGGACTTTGCATTAAACGGATGAAATGATTTTAAACAGCTATGTCTTTTGTTTGTATGGTGCTCTGTGAAATGAACCAGTTCACATGCAACTTAAATTATGGCTGCTTAAATATTCAACACATGAGTAATACAGCAATGGGTAAGTTACCTTAAATTCATAATATAAACAAATGTTAAATACTTTAATGTTCCTATATGCAGGGCATATCAATATGTTGGTGTGTGAGTGTTTTTATGCACCCGGCTTAATTGCTGTGCATATTCTGATATTCTATAATTGATATAAAAACGTATCATGGTATCATCTTTAAATGTGTTAAAGTTCGACAACACGTCTATATTACGCATTCACGTGTGTGGTTGACCTTGAATTTTGCAAATTAGACGAAACGATGTGCTATTATAGTCTACGAATTTAAAAGTCTTCTGACTCAAGTGTTCTAAAATCAGTAAAAAGTATCAGACCCACAGAAACATACTCAGTTTCTCAACTCGGATTGACGGATATTGGCACAATCATTCCATTATCTCCGTTCTTAATTGGAAACATGTGTGACGCACCATATACAGCTCGTATAATATCCGTCTTTGATCCTTACGTTATCTGGTAATCGTAGGTCTAAAGTCAGAGTGATTAAATAGATTTGTGGGCGTATAAAAGCGACTCTTTTAGATAATGTGCACTGTCTGACTCGTGTTTGTAGCTAGGATTCAGGTCCAAAAGAGTTCGGTATGTCACGCACCTGCTCTGAATAAGGTCCAATTTTGTCAGATTGCTTTGCGTCAAAACTCCATGCAGCGTTCATACACATCTACGTGTATGTGCATTTGCAATTTTGCACTGCTCGTTCATCATAAATGTAATGTTCAACACACCGCTCGCCGCTTCAAATAGTTAATATTATGATGTTTACATAACGTCGACATAAAATATAGAAATTTTAATAATGCACATTTACATCACTAAAACGCCATGTCGTCTGAAGCAAAATAACAGAGCGGCATGCGAAATGATACAGATTTATAGATTTATACGAACGCAGGCGAAATTCCACACAGACTTAATAATTAAGTTGTGTCAGGATTGAGTGCACCGAAGACAATGTAATGAAAATTAGAAAAACTGAACCCAAGGCTGCAATATAGAGTTAAATATGAGATGTACGCGATTCTACATGGTTGTACTTTTTTTCTTTGAAGCCATTTAATAAAGAAAAAAATTCAAGAACATAGGAATATTTTTGCGTTCAAACTCAATGTGTATCAGGTATACATAGTTACATAGTAGTAACATTTTTGACATAAAGACTAAATCAAAAGTTCGTTACTTTTAAATTTATCATAACTTAGCCTAAGAAAATGATATTGAAACGCTAGTGAAAATGGTCAGTACATGAAAAATGACATCGAAATCTTCACAATAATAACAGGATTTCTAGAGATGGTTAGTCTAACAACTGTTGCGGGAACGATTCGTAGCGTTGCCATGAACAGCTGTCTAAAATACTTTGATTTGTCCTGCAATTAGCAGTCAATTCGTCCTGCAATTAGCAGTCAATCATCCGTTGCCAGACAGATTTTATCGCCAAAACAGCAACACGCAGAACAGATTTGCATACGGGACGTGTTATTATGGCGATCAAATTCTTAAATGTGACACGCAATTGAGAAACGTTTCGTAGGTACACAAATGCCTAGTTGTCCGTATTTGCATTTGAAACAATACGTGACTTTCCATACGCAGAAGAAAGCAAATAACAACGCCTCGTTTGTTGTCGTAATTGGACATTTTCTGTTTCCTTATACTCCCTTAGTGCGATGCTTTCAGAGATTAAGTATTGTGTTGCGGTTGATGAGAATGTTGACTTTATCAATCTACAACTATTATTAGTTCCCTTTCGCACGATTAACATAATTCAAACTAAGAAATGTCTTTATAATAAATTGTTGATAATTATAGTTGCATCTGCTATTTAAGTTTCGATTATTTCCGTCCACTGACCGAATTCTGCAAATTGAAAACGTTTAGGCTTCAATGAAATTCACAGCGTTTTTTAAACTTTTCGGTTTGAAATATGTTTTACAACAAATAAATTTGTATGTGTTAACTACTAGTGTATCGTTAAGGTTATGCTTTTGTAATAACTACAATGCCATGCAGTTGAACAGGATTTTCCAGTAAAATATTTACTGTGTTCCTCTGTGTTAGTAGTGTCCTTTGTACAGTGTACACTAAATAATCACTTACTCACAGCAAATAAAACATGATATTGATAGTGAATTATAAAACATCAATATTATGTTAGTATGAAAATGCATGACGTCTCTGCTTTTGCAACTACAATTTACTGTTCTTTAACGGATTATTAATGTCAATCTCTGTAAAATGTGTTCAGTTAACACGGTTATGTTGTTTTAACAATAATATGTAAATATCACAATAATAATAGTATATGTCGATATCGTGCTCGAAATACAACGTAATATAGTGAAGCAAGACAGTATAAATCCATAGAAAAACAAACGGGCGTTTAAAAACGTCATTGCTCTAGAATAGCTTCTGGTCCCGATTTAGATTATTGGGTTGTCTCCACCTGATCACACACGCTGATCGGCAACGCAAACACCACTTCATTAGATTAATCAGCGAGACATTCGATAGATTGTTCTGGCAGATTGTCACAGTTTTTGTATTGCCATCCATGTTGTAGGGAAACCATTACATGTTTTGAATTGTCCGTTTCTTTCCATGAAATTTTGGGAATTTTGGCAATTTTTGAAAGTATTTTATATATATATATATCAAACGCTAAGTGAAATTAAATTATTTTTCTTCTGTTGTTAAATACACGAACACATCTTTATATCGCATACGTATTCAACACTTGTCTTATCAATGGAAGTCTGAAGAAAGCAAACGCACGAATTATCTTACTCAAAAATAATTGAGTGTTTTGACTAATTATCTAGCTAGAACAAAAGCTTTTACGCCTTCGTTCTTCATCTGTATAATTACGTAGACTTGTTTGTATACCGTAGTGAACCTTATATATCTGATTTTGTGAAAGTGTGTATCAAAGAACGCCGTAAAAGGACGACAATATGCGCTGAAAAATCAGGCAAAATGGAAACGTGTTTAACGATGATTAGATAATTTAAATAGAATTACGACTTGAACGAAATCTTACGGGAGAGTTTCTGATTGTGTTGTTAATGTCTTTGATGGTTGTCAGTCTGGTTTTGTGTATTAGTAGGGTATTATAATACTCACAATGTAAGTATATGTAAAGTATCATTCTAACGCACATGCATTAAACCCTCTTTTTCACAGAACGCGGCCCATTTACTTTCCGAACTCTGCTTTGGTGTAGGCCAACAAGCGTGACTCACACACAACAGATATAAATATTCCATTGATCACATTTCAAGGACGGCAATAACAGTGTGATTTCGTTTTCCCACGCATGCAATGTTCAACATTGTCGAACGATCACATTAAGCTTTTAAGAATTGTGGGCCTGTTAGAAAAGGGTGATGCGTTGATTCAGATATTATTTTTATGAGATTTAAACTTCGTGTTTTGGGCTACTTTCGTATTCCTTTTTTAAATGCGTTCGAAAATAAAAAAGCAAATTTCGTTGGGCATCGTATAAACAGTTTATACCAGTTTTTGTTAGTCTTATTTGTTTACTTGTTTGCTATTATTTTAATATACAAGTATTCTGAATGCAGCTTATGCAGTACATGTATACACGAACATCCGGCGAATATATGGAGTCCAATAATTGATTCCGCTTAACATTTATATGGGCAAACATAAAATGTTGCGGAATAATGCATGTGATACGATAATAAATTGGGTACATATGGTTATTGTTAAAGCCCCTTTCAGCGCAAGTTTTTCCCCACAAATACACATATAAACTACCACAAACTAACCCGTGCACATGTATATTTTCATCACAATATTTTATCTAATTAAGCTTCGTGTCCGATGTTTAAAGATTTCAACTATTTATGTGAAGTTAATATTCCCTTTACCAGGTAACCAGTCTAAATGGGCTGTTGGCCATCAGTGGTGATTATATTTACCCACGCGATGTCCAGTCTAAGGTAGCAATGTTTGCATTGTACTAGGTGGATAAACATCTTAATACCTCGTGCTGATGTGAAACTGTGAGCGTATTGTATCACTAAGCCAGGATAAGGAAGGAAAGACGCAGTTTTGTCATAATCGGTCACTGAAACGCAGTTTGAAACTTATTTTTACATCAAACACTGTTCTATGTGTGTGCAAGTTATTCATTACGGATATTTTGTGTTATTTCTTGTCAGTTGCATTTTATGTGCGATTTAATTTTAGGATTCTTTCAAATAACCGCAATACGGATACACTGTGACCGTTGTGGAAACGATGGGATGTTTTCCTCGCAATGGTGTTTGTATTATTTAATTTTTCATTGATTAGCATAACAAACTCCTTTTTCGATGGATGAATTTATAATAGTATGTGTTGAAAAGTCGTTAAAACGGAGATTTATTGCTGAGTTGAACTGCAATGTTGAAATAAATAAGATTACTTTACGAGGTCAGTTTTATGAAATTATGCACAATAAGTAAATTGTTAAAGATATAACATTGGATTGGAACGTAATTTTGAATATATTGTAGTTATGTATGTTTTATTTGAACTCCAAACTTGAGATTTAAATAGATAACACAGTCATTAAATTATTAACAAAATAAGTCCAATAAGAAATGATAAATTTAATCATTCGAAAATAGATCGCAAAAGAAAAACCCATTCAAGTAAACATTATTGATATTTCTCCTTTGGAAGAAATATTTTCATTCTTATTGAAGTAGATTTACGTTTTTGAAAATAAATATTGTTGTAACGAACACGTCTTGAAGGAGCTCTTATCTGATACGTTGTAATTAGCTGTCTGTCGAATTTTCAAACTGGGTTATTGCATTTTTCTCATCGATTTAGTGTGAATCAAATATGAGACTTTAAAAACCGATCGCGATTATTTGAGCATCAACTTGCGAATATTATTTATAACCATGATTAAATGCAATCTTTCTTTGGCAGAGTGAACATTTTAAATTGTTAATGCGTTTTCAAATATTAACAAATGACTATGCGGACCTTGCGCTCAACAATCCAAGGAAATTCATATATGTGAATTTAATTTATTTTTATTTTATTGCACTGTATAATGCAGTATAGATCGGGTTTATACAACATTGTTTACACTCCCTATTAAGCAATGATTCTATTTGCATGAACGGAACAACATTTCAGAAGGCTTTTTCATCAATGTGCAAATTGATTACACCGTGGACCTGCAAGACATAGCTTAAATGTTTAATGAACAATAATAACGGTGTTGCCGCATATAAGTGCTGCATAAGTAGAATTCGATGATGTAAATCATATTAAACCAAAATAAGATCGTTTCATTGATATTTTTTGTCGCTGTTTAAGAATTCTGAAAGAAAAAGTCTCTGATCGGTAACTGATAGTCTCAATTTACACTAGTTTTATAAAGTAAGCGTCAACTTATAAAGTAAGCGTCAACTTATAAAGTAAGTATAAACTTATAAAGTAAGCGTCAACTTATAAAGTAGTCGTCAACTTATAAAGTAAGCGTCAACTTATAAAGTAAGCGTCAACTTATAAAGTAGTCGTCAACTTATAAAGTAAGCGTCAACTTATAAAGTAAGCTTCAATTTATTAAGTAAGCGTCAACTTATAAATTAAACGTAAACTAATAAAGTAAATTGTTAGTATTTTAATGACTAATGTTTTATAACAGAAAAGCATAATTGTGGACGTTAAACATTCTATACGGACCTTGTTATCGCTGTTTGATTGAAAACTGTTTCTTACACAATTACAAATACCCGCTTCTTAGATATGATATAAATAGAAAGTTCAGTCTAGGATTTGTCAGTAGTAAATTGTGTCGCTATGTGTGTGGTCTGCAGGACCTTGAAACAAGAATATCGTTTGCTGAAAATAATTGATTTGAAAATGAAAATTGCTGTGTGTCTACTTTTGTTAGCACGATATTTAAAGTTTAGAGCCATAAGAAAAGTGAAAATTAAGTGCATGTATAGCATTTGTCTTATTTAATTGGAACGTATACAAAGTTTAAACTTGTCCCCAAACGATGATAAATTATACCCAGGAAAACGTATTATTTAATTTGAAGAGTCTTTTTTAACTCAAGTATCGTCCTGCTAATAATATTTAGCAAAAAAAAATAAAAAAATATTGCTTTAATTGGGGAATACAATTAACAGAATCGACGTTTGAATGTTGTAACGTTTTATAACAATATGTTATCAAAAATCTAATTAAAAAATGAAAGCATAGCAAACACCTGTTATCAAAAAATCTAATTAAAAAATGAAAGCATAACAACCACCATGCAGCGCTAAAAAACACAACCTGGGGGCAGAGACAATTCTCATCTTGAACACCTGTTATATCGCTTTTGGCAAAACGTTTCCCATTCGCAAGGATGACGTGCTACGAACCTTTGTTCGTCGAGAATGGTTGATTGATAATTAGTTGTGTTATCCTTGGTACTTTCGGCTTTGAAATCTATACATCGCACACAAGTGGGCATTGTGATTTCAAGTGTTCCTACTTACGGTAAGGCGCATACCTACGCTCGTTATCAACGTATTGGGTATTGTTACGAATCTCTTGTGGATAATTACGTGTAATTGTTGCTCGGCTCGAGATGGTGTCAGATTGACGTATTTTGTACAGGTGGTTTTGAGCCATGATAAACATCGAGGTACATGTATTTGGTTAATGGGTTAATGCACGAAAAGGCAAAATCGGAAAGTAAATTTAGCATTACAGGTGTAATAGAAATAAAAATATTCGAATGAGTGTTATTTATTTAGCATCTCTTAATGTATGTATCATTACGGGTACGGGTAGTCTGTTTAAAAAGAAAACACGATATATTTTCCCCTACTAACAAATAAAAATGAAGGCAAAACAAAGATAGAAAGATTTGCTCCACAAATTACTTTTTATATGTAGAATTAATCAATACGCATGTAACAACACACAAAGACCATTGATAAAATATTTGTATGACGTAAAACTGCAATATAGCCAAACAAAAAAGCCAATCATACATTCCGAACATGTTTATAGACATTTATGCATAACACTCTAAACATTAGAATCTTGTATGACCCACATACCCAGAGACTAGAGTTGTGAACTTAAGGGAAATATAAAGTTTAATCAATCTTGCAGTCTACTGATAAGTGGACCACACCAAACCATGGGATTTTATTCCCACCTCGCATCTGACTCCCTGTCATGAGAAAAAGCATTTGTATTTTATTATTGTTGATCAATTTGATTTATTTGATGTATTTAGACGGAAAAGTGTATACATCTAGGTTTGCCAAGGGACCCTACGTTTTAGTGCCATTTTAATATCATGACCATTTCACGTTTTTTTAATATCGAGTGCAAACAAATTGGTGGTACGCTTTTAAAAAAGGCCAACAAGTAAAATGTAAAGAAATAAACATCTGTGTTTCAGTTTTCGCGTCGAGTTGCATATGATTGAACATAAGTGCCATATGCAGCATATTGACTGTTCTCTTTTTGATTTAAAGTAGCTCCTTTGTTTTATACTGTTATTTTGTTATGCTATGTAAAAAAAATTAAAAAAATGTGATATCTTTTCTATGCGTTAATATAGTCAATATTTCTTTTTCAAACATGTCGTTTGCCACACGTTTCTATATGTACGCGGTTGCGTGCTATACGTTGCATTTGTACAAAGGTACCAGTCTATGTTGTTGTCTACCATAAGATAGTTAATCTAAAAAGGCCACGTTGTTTACACTGTTGGGTCAAGTTTGTTTATTATGTTTTCTTGTTTCACATTTGCAATGCGGTGTTGATAGTTTTTGAGTTGGCAATTTACCATGCTGACGGTTATCTCCGGAAAAGTGTATACATCTAGAAGTTAAGTAATGAAGTGACAGGAGCTGATACGTATATGGTCGCCTTGATAAGTTATAAACGTTAAGACCATACGTATAGGGTCGCCCTGATAAGTTATAAACGTTAACATGATATGGTGAAATATAAATCACAGGTCTTTTAAATTCCGCATCAACGTTGCGAACCTCAATAGACATATTTTTTGACTTCAGTAGCGCTTTTAATGACCTTCAATCGACTTTTATCAGTGTCAAGAGACTCTTTGTCGCAGTGAAGTAGCTTCCGATAAGCAGAGTTATCAAATAAACTTTCATCAGTTGAAATGTTAAAGTATTGTAAATCTTAAGCGTCAAAAGTGTATAGATATGAGCCTCGCTCTGGGAAAACGGTACTTAATGCATGTGCCTAATTTGCCGTCCGATATTAGCCTGTGCAGTCCGAAAATGATGATCAGGGACGAGATTTTCCGCCTTTGTGGTATTCTAAGTTTAGAGGAATTTGATTCTTAGCAAAAAATTAGTTAAGGCGGAAAGTTTCGTCCCTTTTTAGCCTGTCTGGTCTGCAGATGCATACTCATTGTCTCAACTCGGATTGACCAATATTGTTAGACCCATTCCATTATCTCCATTCTTAATTGGAAACATGTGTGACACACCATATACAGCTCGTCTTATATCCGTCTTTGATCCTCACCTTATCTGGTAATCACTGGTCTATATGCAGAGTGATTAAATAGATTTGTGAGCGTAGAATAGCAACACTTTTAGATATTTTGCACGGTCAGATTCTTTTTTTGTAGCTAGGAATAAAGTCTTAAAGAGTTCAATCTGTCACGCACCTTCTCTGAGTAAGGTCCATTTTTGTCGGCTTGCTTTGCGTCAAAACACAATGCAGCGTTCATACACATGTATGTCAATTTGAAAGTGTGCAAATCTCGTTCATTATAAATGTAATACTGAACACCACTATCGCCGCTTCTAATAGTTAATATTATGAAGTTAACATGACGTCAACACCAAATATTGAAACTTTAATGTCGATGATTTTGCTTCAGACGACATGACATTTTAGTGATGTAAATGTTCATCAAATGCAAATTTACATCACTGAAATGCCATGTCGTCTGAAGCAAAATAACAGAGCGGTATACGAAATAATACAGATTTATACGAAGGCAGGCGAAATTCCACACAGACTTAATAATTAAGTTGTGTCAGGATTGAGTGCACCGAGGATAATTTGATGAAAATTTGAAAATCTGTACCCAGGGCTACAATATAGAGTTAAATATGAGATGCACGTGATTCTACATGGTTGTACATTGTTACTTTAAAGCCATTTACTAAACAAATGCTTTCAGAGAATAAGATATTTTGCGTCCAAACAGTATATGTATCAGGTCTCTATAGTAACAAAGTAGTAACAATTTGACATTACGACTAAGTCAAAAGTTCGTTACTTTAAAAATTATCATAACTTTGCCTTAGAAATTGCTAGTGAGAGTGTACAGTACATCAAAATGCCATCGAAATCTTCACAATAATCATAGGGTTTCTAGATATGTTTAGTATATAGTTTATGTTGCGGGAACGATTCGTAGCATTGCCATAAACAACTGTCTAAAATGCTTTGATTCGTCCTGCAATTAGCAGTCAATTCGTCCTGCAATTAGCAGTCAATCATCCGTTGCCAGACAGATTTTATCGCCAAAACAGCAACACGCAGAACAGATTTGCATACGGGACGTGTTATTATGGCGATCAAATTCTTAAATGTGACACGCAATTTAGAAACGTTTCGTAGGTACACAAATGCATAGTTGTCCGTATTTGCATTTGAGACAATACGTGACTTTCCATACGCAGAAGAAAGCAAATTACAACGCCTCGTTTGTTGTCGTAATTGGACATTTTCTGTTTCCTTATACTCCCTTAGTGCGATGCTTTTAGAGATTAAGTATTGTTTTGTGATTGATAAGAATGTCGACTTTATCAACCTACAACTATTGGACCACAGTATTGGTAGTTCACTTTTTCACGTTTAACATATTAAAACTAAGAAATGGCTTTGTCTTTATAATAAATTGTTGATAATTATAGTTGCATGTGCTATTTAAGTTTCGAACATATCTATTTTCTGTTCACTTACCGGAATATCCAAATTGAAAGCGTTCAGGGTTCAACAATTTAACAGCGTTTTATGAACTTTATAAAATTTACACTTAAAAATATGTTTTAAAACAAATATATTGTAAATAAAGTGTGTACACTACTACTGCATCGTTAAGTGTATGCTTTAGTAATGACACCAATGCCATATAGTTTAACAGAATTGTTCAGTAAAATTTCGCTGTGTTTCGGTGTAATTGTAGTGTCCTTTGCATATTGTACATTAACTTATCACTTACTCACAGCATATAAAAATGATAATGACTTTTAAAAATATCGATATTTTGTAAATATGTGAATTCATGAAGTCTCTGCTTTTGCTAAATACTCATTATTATTGTTCCTTAACTAATTCTTAAAATGTGAATTTCTGTAATATTTGTTTAGCAAACAGGGTAATTTTGTTTTAACATTTTTATCTAAAGATCACAATACTTATAGTAAATGTTGATATTGGGCTCGAAATAAACTACGTAATATATTGGAGCCAGACAGTATATCTCCTTAGAAAAAACCTGCGTTTGCAATCGTCCTAGATGTACAAGAGCTGCTGGTCCTGATCTGAGATTATTGTGTTGTCTCCGCCTGATCACACACGCTGAGCGGCAACGCACACACCATTTCATTAGATTAATCTGCGAGACATTCGAGGGAAGGTCCTGGCAGATTGTCACAGTTTTTGTATTTATCACTGTTGTAAGGAAACCATTACATATTCTAAGTTGTTCGCTTTTTTCTTTGAACTTTTGGGCATTTTGGCAATTTTTGATAGTTTTTTTTTAAATATATATCAAACGCTAGGTGAAATTCAATTAACTTTCTACTGTTAAATACATGTGCACATCTTTATATCGCATACGTATTTAATACATTGTATTCTGAATGGAAGCATGTAGAAAGAAAATGATAACGCACACATTATCTTACTAAAAATGATTGAGTGTTTTGACTAATTATCTAGCTAGTACAAAAGCTTTAACGCCGAAGTTTGTCATTTGAATAGTTAAGTAGACTTTTATCGGATTTTGTAAAAGTGTGTATCAAAGAACGCCGTAAAAGGACGACAATATGCGCTGAAAACCAGCGAAAATGGAAACGTGTTTTAACGTTGATAAGGTAATTGTTCAAACCTATTACGTGATAAACAAAGACTTACGGGTGAGTTTCTGACTGTGATGTTAATGTCTTTGAAGGTTGTCTGTCTGGTTTGTGTATTATTATTAGTCGCGATGTAGGTACATGTATAGTATCATTCTCATATAATACATGGCATGACACTGGTATTGGAAACACGTAAAAAACATCGCACTTAAATCCTTTAAAATATAACACAAACAATCTATACGGTGACAATAGTGGTATTAACAATCGTCGACTGGTTGGTTAGCGTACTGCCTGTATATTTGCAACAAACATATGAGCCTCGCTCAGTGAAAACGGGTTTAATGCATGTGCGTTAAGTTTCAACCCAGATTAGCACGTGCATTCCGCACAGGCTAATCGAATGCACAGGCTAATAAGGGACGACACCGTTCGCCTTTATTATATTTTTTTTAAAGAAAGTCTCTTCTTAGCAAAAATCCATTTAAGACGGAAAGTGTCGTCCCTGATTAGCCTGTGCGGACTGCACAGGCTTATCTGTGACGACACTTTACGCACATGCATTAAACCCCCTTTTCATAGAGCGAGTCTCATATATACAGAACCAAAGACTGGTCACGTAAGGCGTGACTGACCGCGTGAATGATTCTCGCATTTCGTGGTCCGTGCCAAATTGAAGGCATCGAGACGACAGCATGGCTGTTAGCTATAGATGAAAGTGTGTGCGCAAATGAGAGAACTTGCGCTCGAGACAGGGAGAGTGTGAGAGAGGGGGATTTATTGATAACAAATTGTTACCAAGTAGTTTTTCCACCGCACTGATAGTAATGGTTATACATGTACATTAACGATGAAAAGCGTAAGTTGTGAACGAAGCATTGGTGGAAAAAAAGACAGATTTGTACAGTTCTTGATAATCATGGGTAATTCTCAGTTATAATAATACAACGTGTATCCATGATGGCAACATAAGTAAATAGTGCAACGTTAACTGTCATTGATTGAATATTTTACTTGTTGTGTTCGGATGTTGGATTTTAGTGTTTCTTTAGAATAGGATATTAAATGAGTATTGATATTATGGATATCATGCAGATAGGAACAAATTCAAACTATGCAAGTGTGCAATTATAACATATGCGCTGAAAGCATTTCGGAAAGCAAGCGATTTGATTTTATCCAATACGCGTCACGCCGAAGGTGGATATAATGGATACAATGTGTGTTTAATCAACGCGAAACATTGCGGAGACAGTGAAAGAAAAGATGAAATACAGAAACTTCCAACGCACGAGATAATACTGTAGCTGTAAGGCAAACATGAAAATATGTGTCGTGTTGACTATAGTTGGAACTGTCTTGGTTGTCTTGGCAACCCTAGGGATGACGGTGATACCCCCTGCACATCGCCGGAAGACCGTATTACAACAAATACAATACTGGAATAGACTACGCAAGGTTTGCATTTATAGCTTTTTCCGTTCATTATATTGAGGCTTGTCACTTTGAATATGTAGATATCAATTTCGGAATAAGCTGTCTAAAGTTAAAATATGTATCGTAAAATCAGAAGATATGCTCTTTGACTTTCTTAACATTGTTTGTCTGTGAAGATTTCGTCTACGTTTTGTCGAATTATTTCTGTTCTTAATTACTCAGTTCTCCAAATTAACGCTCTGGTCGCGTTCTGATTGGAAATTTATTGTATCCATATGAATTGGCAATATGTGTTCTGTATTTAGGGCATACTAGTATACGCGTACCACAGTGCTACAAATACTGGGATTGACGATTTATTTTCGTCTCCTACATCATTATCCGTAAATGTGAGAACACTTATGACATTATCAATGGACGCCCGGCGTATGGTTCTTCACATTTAATATGAAACCTATACTATACAGCTTTATATTGCAATTCATTTTTAGAAGTGATATATTTTAAAATTGACCAACACATTTATATCATATAATTGTATGTGAGTGTCTGATTCTTCTTTGAAAACTTGTGCACTAACTTGTTATAATTATATGAAAGAAATTTCTTTGTAATTAATATTGATTCGACGAGTTTTATTGTCAAGAAGTAATTACTAGCTTTTTGTCAGCAAACATGATTCGTTGTCGTGAACAAATACTGTTTACCGACAATAAAATATGCTTCCAGGGAGTATTCCTACGTATTTACTCCTCTTATATGATTGCATTGTACAAATGTATAACAAAAGCAAAACGAACATTATATGCATTGTATACATGTATGAAACATATAAGGCACTGCAAGCGTACGAAAACCATCACGGTCATCACTCTGTGGACAAACAACCATGCTCACATGTCACGGTCATCATTCTGTGAACCGACAACCATGCTCACATGTCACGGTCATCATTCTGAGGACCGACAACCATGCTCACATGTCACGGTCATCATTCTGTGGACCGACAACCATGCTCACATGTCACGGTCATCATTCTGTGGACCGACAACCATGCTCACATGTCACGGTCATCATTCTGTGGACCGACAACCATGCTCACATGTCACGGTCATCATTCTGTGGACCGACAACCATGCTCACATGTCACGGTCATCATTCTGTGGACCGACAACCATGCTCACATGTCACGGTCATCATTCTGTGGACCGACAACCATGCTCACATGTCACGGTCATCATTCTGTGGACCGACAACCATGCTCACATGTCACGGTCATCATTCTGTGGACCGACAACCATGCTCACATGTCACGGTCATCATTCTGTGGACCGACAACCATGCTCACATGTCACGGTCATCATTCTGTGGACCGACAACCATGCTCACATGTCACGGTCATCATTCTGTGGACCGACAACCATGCTCACATGCTGAGGATTACTGAAGCCAAACATGATGATTATATCAATTATTTTTCACATGGCCATAAGTTGGTTTTGATTCAAGCCCCCGTATAGGACAAATACATATGCGCCATATCCCCCCCCCCAAAGCAATGCAAGCATGTTTGTCCTTTATTATTTTCAAAACGTCCAATACCTAGTTTGGAACATCGAATATATTTAAACCAATGATTTGACAGTTTCGCAGATAAAATGTCGTTACAATATAAAGGTATATAAATATGCATTACATTATTTCATGGAAAAGGAGTCTCACATCTCAAATGACATTGGTTGTCCTTTTGTATTTGTGTCGCTTTTGTTGAGTAACAACATTATTATATGTCAGTCCGATGGATTTACAAATTCAGACTAAAAAAAAAAAAGAATAATATAATTCATAAAAACATATTAATTTCGTAAAGCTATTTGTTCCATAGAATTTATGTTTTTTTTTGTTTTTTTTTTTTTTATTTTGTATTAGGTTTCTTATTCTTGACTGGCAAACGGTTCTGTAATAAAAATAAAAATTAGAGCATCACAGAATATTGCTCAGAATATTCGTAAACAATAAAATAAAACCGATATGAAAAAATACGTTGCAAATTAAAATGCTACAGTGAGATTGATAAACATGCACGTTTTAGAATATTCCAGACCCCTGATATATCACGTTTCTTATTCAAGCGTTACTGTTTGGCATAAAATATACGCAGTGGATATATTCTTTTATGATCTTTACTTCGCAGTTTTGATACGTTGTAACGCCCATGCATATCAAACACCTGTCAGTGTTCACGAAGACTGAGTTTGAATGTTGTTTAAACATCTTATTAAATGAGGGTGGTATAATGTTCTTTAAACCCTATGAAATTGGTGTCCAATCCATATCCCGCAACCAATGAAGACAATATGTATTAAGGTATACGCCAAAATACACTTTTTATTCTGTAGTTATTTTTACTTACTGTTATATTAGCCCGTATAATACTTATCAACAAACCATCGTCTTTAGGTTATACTATGCTGTCGTTTTTTCTGTCCCCCCCCCCCCCCNTCCCCCCCCCCCCCACACACACACATAATATCTGCTCGGTTTTATATGAGCGAAGAAGGATTTAGAATTGCAAAGTACATATTGGAACGAGTCCATGATTAACAATTTTTTTTCTATTCATGTTTCCATTGGTTAAACGTTTGCATAGAGATACCGACACACTCTTTTGTTCATTAACATTCAGCTGTAAGTTAATTAGATGAATGTTTCCTATATTTTTTAATAGTAAATAAAGGCGTTTATTTTTTAGGAAGCGTCCACCCCTAAGAATAATCATATCTCAGTGTGCTTTTTCAAGAAAGTCAAGGTTACTTAATTGTACATTTTACCCCTTCACACGCTGTAAGACAACGGTTATGCCAATTACATTAACAATAATGTATATCATTGTAATTATAAGAACATGCGCTGTCAATTACCATGTAACATATCGAAGTGATTTGAGCCTTGCTCTTGGAAAATGGGGCTTAATGCATGTGCGTAAAGTGTCGTCCAAGATAAGCTTGTACTGTCCGCACAGGCTAATCAGGGACGATACTTTCCGCTTTGATGAACTCTCATCTAGACGAAAATCCAGTCTAGGCGGAAAGTGTCGTCTCTCATTAGCCTGTGCGGACTGCAACTGGCTTATCTGGGACGACTGTTTACGAACGTTAAGCCCCGTTTTCCCAGAGCTTGACTCATTTCTGTTTTCAGTTCGCCACCTTGATAAGAACGTACAACCTGTCCCATCACTTCGAGAGGCCCGGAATCACAGTATTCGTACCCGTGTCCTCCTCACATGATGTCTTCCTTAACGAGGCCGCCCGGTTCGGCTACAATACCAGCGATCGGACCACTATGGAAAGCATACTTCTATATCACATAGGTGAGTTTCGTTTATAGCATTCATGCAAATTTCTTTTTACGTAAATTGGTGTATACCATGTACACATGTAGTTGCATTATTGCTACATTACTGGCACCAGTCCAGTTATTAAGTCCATTAGTATTCGAAGATAATGCAGTATTATGCAAATATGATGCCGTTCAGTTTGGCTACAACAACGATTTCAGTACTGTCGAAAGCATACGTTTATATCATCTACCATTAACATGGTTTTCATGAAAGTTAGGGATACTTCTGTCACTTAATTATGACACACTTGCTTATCAGCTTGCTTTCATTCCAACTGGATCGTTTATGTTAGAAATGATTCGCCGGTTTATCAATTTAGACGTGAGTGGTTGGTCATTCACCTGGATACAAATCTGTATAGTATTTTAAAGATTTAATGCCGTTTTGTTTAGCCACAACAGCAATGGCCACACTTGCCGTACGCATCGGTTCTACTTAGCACGAGACTTCAACATATGTCTCGTTGTTTTCTATTGTTTGTTTTTAAATCAGCGTAAATTAAGTGTATGTATTCGTCGTCACTAACGTAACAATTATTTTACGCATAGTATTAAATCTTTTTGTTCCTACACGATATAGGTCATACTGGTATTGTGTTTAATTGCCGTTTACACAAAGAAACAAAATATTTATGTTATACTGCATAAGAAGTTCAGTTTATAATGACATTATCATCAAACTGAAAATATTTTCATTAAGAATGGCCATTTTCGCTCAATTTAATTTCTTCAGGTTTACAACGACCGCGCAGGTATTTTTAAGCTAACGTTTGAATGTACTTGTATCGCAAATTGCAAAGGGTATGTAGGACTAACAACTATATCCACATTCAAAAGCACCACGAATACGCCTGACGTCTTTACCATACCTCAACGGGCCATTTAGCTTATAGCAGAACGTGCGCACACATCACAAATAGCGACAATTAGTTTGGGATTGCGCCTATGAATGATGCGTTCCGTGTCCTGTTGCGACCAATACAGCTGGTCAAAATGGAAATTCTGGTATTTACATAATGGACAATACCGGAGGTTATATGTAATAACCGTCCCCTGTGTATGTTTATTGATTAACGTCATTGTCGAGATTCGGAGGGATTTATATGCAGCTGATGGTGATAGATGGAAGATTTAGATATACAAAATGACATTCACATACTGGTACATTATTGCGTTTTAATTGTAACACGAGCGAACGCGTATGATTAATTGATTGGTGATTAATTGCCAGTTGTTAAGCATAACTGCATACATTTTTATGCGAAAAATAGGAAATATGTTAAATAATTATAACCTATTATGTAACGTAACCCTTCGTACTTCATCCATGGCCTAATGTAAATCCAAAAATGTATTCATTAACGTTACTTCTCACCTAACGGAAATCCAAGCCCGCATTCTTCAATCGTTATAACACGCCAAATG
The DNA here is from genome assembly GCA_007657795.1 of Dreissena rostriformis. Taxonomy (NCBI): domain Eukaryota; kingdom Metazoa; phylum Mollusca; class Bivalvia; order Myida; family Dreissenidae; genus Dreissena; species Dreissena rostriformis. The sequence goes on along the minus strand of VMBQ01000805.1, from coordinate 59,937 downwards.
GAAATCCAAGCTAGCATTCTTCAATCGGTATAACACGCCACATGAAAATCAAAGCACGCATCTCCAATCGTTATAACACGCCAAATGGAAATCCAAGCTAGCATTCTTCAATCGGTATAACACGCCAAATGAAAATCCAAACACGCATTCTTCAATCGTTATAACACGCTAAATGGAAATCCAAGCACGCATTCTTCAAAGGATACATCTCGCCAAATGAAAATCCAAGCACGCACTCTTCAATCGTATTAACACGCCAAATGAAAATCAAATCACGCATTCTTCAAAGGATAAATCTCGCAAAAGGGAAATCCAAGCACGCATTCCTCAATCGTTATAACACGCCCAATGATAATCCAAGCACGTATTATTCAATCGTTATAACACGCCAAATGGAAATCCAAGCACGCATTCTTCAAAGGATACATCTCGCCAAATTGAAATCCAAGCACGCGCTCTCAAATAGAAATCCAAGCATGCATTCTTAAATCTTTATAACACGCTAAATAAAAGTCCAAACACGTATTCTGCAATCGTTATTACACGCCAAATGGAAAACCAAACACGCATTCTTCAATCGTTCTAACATAATGCGCCAAATGGAAATCCAAGCATACATTCTTCAATCGTTATAATACGCCAAATGAAAATCCAAGCACGCATTCTTCAATCGTTATAAAACACCAAATGGAAATCCAAGCACGCATTCTGCAATCGTTATAACACGCCAAATTGAAATCCAAGCACGCATTCTTCAATCGTTATAAAACGCCAAATACAAATTGTTGTAATTTATTTATTTATGAGACCTTTTTCTTCACAAAGGCATATACGAAATTATTTGCAATTTTCGTATGGAAGCATAACATTCTTAAATACATGAATTTAATATTTAAAAAAATTTGCACATCTACAAAATAACGCACTTGGTACCAATATACTTTAGACTGAATGTGCAATAATCAAATCAATATTATTTGCGTAAAAACTCATTCATTCGGTTATAATAAGTGTTATTTGATAATGCAGTTTGAGAAGGAATATATTACTGTTATGAAAACGATATTATATATAGTTTGATATTTACTACAATTCATAACTTTACGCAGTACAAACGTTATTAATTATAAAGTTCAGCTTTTTTTCTCATGTACCGATATATTATATACCGGTATATGAAATATGAGAAAAAAACGAACAAAAGTGTATCAAATATGTAATTCAATATGAGCATGTGCTTTGATGTTATATGTCCTTTACCCCACCAGAGCATCTGTGTAATTGACACTGGTCTTGCAAGAGTTTGTAAAATACCTTGTTATTTAGCTTTGAGGAGATTGAAAAAATAGTCATATTTGGTTGTTTGTTTTTCAATGAACATTGCCATAATACCATTAGTAACAGTCCTTTTTGTAAATAAAGCTGAAACCTTTTGACTTTGTGACATGCTTATTTTCTACTTGCATATCCCAACCAAACTTGAGCTTCTACCATAATGTTTAAAATAATATAGTTTTTTAGGCTGACCTTTCAATGGTTTCTGGTGCCTCAACTTGGTTCTAGAGTATAAAATTAATGAAAACAATATTTTGTTTGTTACGTTACTGGATTCAATGTCATAATGTGTTCAGCAAATGGAGTTTAGCCCTTTGGAATCAGTGAGAATTCAGGAGCTTTCGGGGGCTTTCCCCCTTGGTCCCCCACCAAGGCTCCTCCCTGGACTCGCAAGGGGGCATGACGCGGTATGTCCCGTTGACCCCCGGCGAATTGTTCAGCTGATTTTCTTATTTGCTGTCGGCAGCCTTGTATATAGTTACCCCACTTTTTAAATAGCCAGCGATCAATACAACACTAAGTATATCTACAATCTTGAATAAACTTTTTACATATATTTCCAATGAAAAACGACAATTTTACGAGAAAACGAAGTATAGCGGAATGTATCCGTATAGACTCGAAAGCACGCTACGACGAATGCCGAGATCAGCCGACATCGAAAAATAACGCGGGAGTTATTACGGGTACACAACCTCAATAGAAACAGAACATCAAGTTAGGTTAATGAACCTTCGTGTTATTTGTTTTAGCGGAATCGGTTACGAGTGTAGCTGATATGTCCTTGAGGAAATCCGCGATGACACCTCTCCCAGGACAGAGGCGGTTGTTCTTCGGAAGTTACACCTACGGTGACTCGATTGTAAGTGGCGGTCTTTATGTCAATACCTATCTGAGCCTCGCTCTGTGAAAAGGGGGTTAATGCATGTGCGTATAGTGTCGTCCCAGATTAGCCTGTGCAGTTCGCACAGGCTAATCAGGGACGAAACTTTCCGCTTTTATTGTATTTTTCGTTTAAAGGAAGACTGTTCTTGACGAAAATCCAGTTGAGGTGGAAAGTCTTGTCCCTGATAAGGCTGTGTGGACTACACAGGCTAATCTGGGACGACACTTTACGCACATGCATTAAACCCCGTTTTCACAGAGCGAGGCTCATTTTTTTTAGCTCGATCGAATCAAAGTCTTACGGCTTCCTGAGACAATCGGTTACAGTACCTTGGCGTTCATGTGTTATGTCCACACGTTGAATAAATGGATCAAAGCGATTTGATTAAAGCATTTCAGGAGTGTTTAATTAAATCAATGACGTGGAGTATTCGATATAAGATTGCTGATTACTGATAACTGCATTTCGTAGGAGCAAATATTAGATCAATCCCTGTTGCATGACGTGTCACGTGTCACCGTACGCTTTAATACTGACTTTAAACGCAACGAAAAATCTAGCCGATCATAATACATAGTAGACTACGGTGTAGGATCATACTGTATAACTACTGTACATGCAACATTAAATTTTAACGTAATGTGTAGAAGAAATTTGTCAGTTCATGATATGTTGTTTTTCTCCTTGTCATAGTTTGAATACTTTTATTTTAATGTGCATTTATAGTTAAAACAATCAGCTGATGGTAACACGAATTGCTCGACTTAACATGATTCTGGAGTTTCATAACAAATATAGTCACTCCATTTCGACTTCATAAAACGAATCGTAAACACAATAGCTACCACATTTACGTAAATGAGCCTTGCTCTGGGAACACGGGGCTTAATGCAAGTGCCAAAAGTGTAGTCCCAGATTAGCCTGTGCAGTCCGCTGGATTTTCTCAATTAAGAGACTTCTGCGGACTGCACAGGCTAATCTGGAATCACAATGTACGTACATGCATATAAACCCTGTTTTCCCAGAGCGAGGCTCAAATGTTATCTGTACATATTACATTTCTCGTGCATTTCTCGTGCATGTCTTATGATATAGGTACACACCGTCAACGGTGCCTGGATAATGACCGCGGACACTCTGGCCAGCAACGGAATAGTGCACATTGTGGACAGGTCCCTCATACCAATACAGTCCAACAAGACCATCGCAGGCTACTTGGAACACCCGGATATACAGAGGTTTTCATTCCAGTAAGAAAACGCGTTTTCTGTTAAGATTAGAAGAAATTTCAAATGCTATTTTGCCCGTTATTTCCATTAATTGTTTAATTATAAACTGAAGATATTATTTTAATGCTTGATTCATTATACGTGTCAAAAAGGTAAAGGGCTACCTATACATGATATAGCATAAATAAGTAATGTTCTACTTTGGATTGGTTGTAATGCAAAGGGTAACACAATACTGTATTGGCTTTTTCATTATAATTATACGCGTATCCCGTGGATAGAACAACGTTACTAAATAAATTTATTATAGCATTTCTCGTGCCTTTGTGTTGATGTATTTCGCAAATAAATTGTGGCGTGTTCTGAGAAAACTGGGCAAAATGCTTGTGCGTAAATTGTCATCTCAGATTAGCCTGTGCAGTCTGCACAGGCTAATCAGGGACGACACTTTCCGCCTAAATTGGATTTTGCTAAGAAGAGACTTCATTTTAACGAAAATTTTTATAAAAGCGGAAATTGTCGTCCCTGATTAGCCTGTGCGGACTGCACAGGCTAATCTGGGGTGACAATTTACGCACAAGCATTTTGCCCAGTTTTCTCAGAACACGACACATATATAATGTAGAGCTTAGTTGCCTATAGTACAATCCCTGGGTATATTTGTGTGCATTTTTTGTCAAGAGCATTTCTTGGTCTCATTGTGTAGGGGAATGATTGAAGTTCAATTTTAGTCAGGGTGGACTGTTCAATTACTGGTCGTTACTATGAACCTCTGTATGTCATCGCTGAACATGGATTACTAAACAAACATTGAATAAAGGTTTTAACTACAATTCCATATTGTTATAATAGTATTCAAATAATGATATTGTCCCTAAATAATACCGGTTTCGCAAATGTAAATACACGAACGAACACACTCCGGAACAAACTTGCTTATCGTAAGCAAATCGGAACAAATATACAAATGGATCTGTAAAAGTGTCTTTAATTTGGAAATTGGACGCCGCCATTAACTTACGAGTCTCTGAAACTCCAGATTTACGCAGTTTGTTTAGCACCACTGCTCACACGTCTCGCTGTCGGGAAAGATTGCTTTGGGTTCATTATCAAATGTTTAACACGATTATCCCCCTTGGTTGCAATAAGATGTTTAGCAACGCTTTCTTGTACGAGACTGCGGGCAATAAAAGCGATATTACGAGTGTCTGGAAGCACCTTTCAGACTATAAAAGCCACATTTGAGTTTTTGCTTAAGTGCAAAATTGCGGAAAACAAATGAAATTGCAAGATTGGGTTCTTTATTGTGTGTAATTTCACATGTTGTTCCTAGACATTCATTAGATTCAGTTTTATACAATTCAAGACAAGAATTCGTATAGAGAAACATTTGCGAAACAAATTTAATAGTTTTTTTTATTCTTTTTAAAATAAATCACGATGGTGTGTTATCTAATAGATTAAAGAACATATGCAATTTGGTGCTTGCCTTCTGTTAAACGGAATAAGAGCATTGTGTTTAAGTGTTTAAGCGAAACACGCTTTAAGTATTTCTCAAACTCGGGAATTCACTTGAAAGACAAACACTTGTCGCCTATTCAGTATTGTGTATTATAAATACACAAACATGCCTTTCATAAGAATAATACTTTAGAATGGTGTGCCTAAGCAAATAAAAAATTATGTAATACTAGACATTTCCCGAAATATGCTCGAGATTGGAAACCCCACTAAACCCCAATAATCCGATGGTACAAACAAAGCTGGCACATTTTAAACTACTTTTTTAAATAACGATCAAAATCAACCGTTATTATTTGAAAGACATTACCAGTGGTGCATAGTATTGGTCAGCGTTATGTGTACCTGGGTATAAAGTGCATAGCATTGGTCAGCGTTATGTGTACCTGGGTATAAAGTGCATAGTATTGGTCAGCGTTATGTGTACCTAATGCTTAGCACAACAGGGGATATCTTGAAATTTAAAACTCGTACAATGTATACCACACCGTTACGGCATATCAACGTGTTGCGTATTCATTTTACAGATCAATTAAGGCGGCATTTATGATTGACATGAATTGAAGTCTGCTTATTCATTTCCAAGATCAATTAAGGATGAATCTATCACAGACTTGCAATAGAAGTCTGCGTATTAATCAATAAAGGCTGCATATATCTTTGACTTGTTATAAAAGAAGACGTTTTCATTTTCCAGATCAATTAAGTCTGCATCTATCATTGACTTGCAACTGAAGTCTTCGTATTCATTTTCCAGATCACTTAAGGATGCATATATCTTTGAATTGCAACTGAAGTCCACGTATTCATTTTCCAAATAAATTAAGTCTACATCTATCATTGACTTGCAACTGAAGTCTGCGTATTCATTTTCCAGATCAATTAAGGCTGCATCAATCTTTGAATTGCATCTGAAATTCTGCGCATTTATTTTCCAGATCAATTAAAGCTGCATCTGTCATTACCTTGCATCTGAAGTCTGCGTATTCATTTTCGAGATCAATTTAGGCTGCATCTATCATTGACTTGCAACTGAAGTCTGCGTATTCCTTTTCCAGATCAATTAAAGCTGCATCGTCATTACCTTGCATCTGATGTCTGGGTATACATTTTCGAGATCAATTTAGGCTGCAACTATCATTGACTTGCAACTGAAGTCTGCGTATTCATTTTCCAGATCAATTTAGGCTGCAACTATCATTGACTTGCAACTGAAGTCTGCGTATTCATTTTCCAGATCAATTTAGGCTGCATCTATCATTGACTTGCAACTGAAGTCTGCGTATTCATTTTCCAAATCAATTAAGGCTGCATCTATCATTACCTTGCATCTGAAGTCTGCGTATTCATTTTCCAGATCAATTTAGGCTGCATCTATCATTGACTTGCAACTGAAGTCTGCGTATTCATTTTCCAAATCAATTAAGGCTGCATCTATCATTACCTTGCATCTGAAGTCTGCGTATTCATTTTCCAGATCAATTTAGGCTGCATCTATCATTGACTTGCAACTGAAGTCTGCGTATTCATTTTCCAAATCAATTAAGGCTGCATCTATCATTACCTTGCATCTGAAGTCTGCGTATTCATTTTCCAGATCAATTTAGGCTGCATCTATCATTGACTTGCAACTGAAGTCTGCCTATTCATTTTCCAAATCAATTAAGGCTGCATCTATCATTACCTTGCATCTGAAGTCTGCGTATTCATTTTCCAAATCAATTAAGGCTAAATCTATCATTTACTTGCAATTGAAGTCTGCGTATTCATTTTCCAGATCAATTAAGGCTGCATCTATCTTTGAATTGCATCTGAAATTCTGCGTAGTCATTTTCCAGATCAATTTAAGCTGCATCTGTCATTACCTTGCATCTGAAGTCTGCGCATTCATTTTCGAGATCAATTTAGGCTGCATCTATCATTGACTTGCAACTGAAGTCTGCGTATTCATTTTCCAACTCAATTACGGCTAAATCTATCATTTACTTGCGCATTTATGTTCCAGATCAATTAGATTGGCGTCTATCATTGACTTGCAACTGAAGTATGCCACCAACTCTTCAACGAATCGCTTCACCGTGTTCGCTCCTAACGACTCGTATATCAACATCATGCCGGACTTCGGCAAGGACATTTTGTTTAATGACACAGCTTTGCTGAAATCGGTAAGAACTCGTATGTTTCTGGTTATTTGCACATTTTTTTGTCAAAGCAAGCGTAGGAAGGCTCTAGTAGTTTAGAAATGTTATTACATATTGTATTGTTTTCATTCGGCCTTATGTTTCTTTAGAGCATATTATCCGAAACTGATGATTTATTAAATACATTATCTTTCAGTGCACAACGAGTTCTTATCTTTATTAATCAAATCACGAAGAAGTTTGTTTTACAAACGTGCATTAAGAACGACAATTATTTCAAATTACAATCAGAACACAAACTGCAATTTAATTTCACTGTTATTCGTGGGACATTAATTTTCGTCGATTGCATCGAAAGTCTAAGGCTTATTGAAACGCATTCGAGTCCGTTCCCTGGGTATAACCAATACAATGTGTCTTTAGAGGAGATTTAAAGAACGCTCCCACATTGGGGATCGAACCGTGACCTCCCGGTCGCTAGGCGGACACCATATCCACTACGCCAATACGACCTGAATAGGTAAATACTGAATGTTCTTTGTCTATTGCGTGTTAACAGGTGTGTAAACACGATAGACGAGCAGACAGTGTATACCCATAGGCAATCTAAATTTTTATAAAAAACATACATAGAATGCGTTCCAACAATGCAGTTTATTATTAATTGAGCCGCGCTCTGGTAAATCTGGGCTTATTGCATGTGCGTTAAGTGTCGTTCCAGACTAGCAATGTACAGTGCGCACAGGCTAATCAGCGACGACATTTTCCGCCTAAAGTGGATTTTCGTTTAGAAGAGACTTTCTTTAAAAGAAAATTTTTATGAAAGCGGAAAGTGTCGTCCCTGATTGCACTGCAAAGGCTTATCTGGGATGACACTTTACGCACATGCAATAAGCCCAGTTTACCCAGAAAAAGGCTCAATTGCTTTGTGTGTAGGTATTTTGGGCCCATACAATCGAGAACGAGATAGTGTATATACCGAGGATGGGAACCATTCCCAACTACCCAGCAAAGGCGGGCATTCTGAAGTTTTACCGCATCGGGTCCGATGGTACGAGCTTTATATCAGTAAACAAACACAAGAAAAATAGCAACACATATTGTATACCAAATGCGTATTCAAGACGTATTTTTCTCTGTTTATTTATTTTAAATACGCAAGTAACAGTAACGTGTGTGTGTGTAAATTAGAGTTTATTGACAGGCCATCCCCGAGTCTTCACGACTACTTTATGTACTGACCTGAACAATAACGTTATGGATGCTTATATATGAATGTTTTATTTATATCAATGTCATGTGCGTTATTCCAACTGATATTTATAAGCATTTAAACCAGATTTGGAATATTCATTTGTCTAAATTGAACGAAACTTACCAAAGGAAGCAAATAAGGCAATCATAAACAACAACAACAACCACATTTATTAGCTCTTAAGCATACACTTGCTTTTCAGCCAAATACAAAATACACAAGTGTAATAACAATAACATAACGTGCTTGAAGTTCGCATAATTCAGAATTTCCTTACAGTGTACGTGTCGAACAATAAGGTTCGAGCACGTGTGGTGCAGCCCAACATCCCGGTGCAGAACGGGGTCATCCACGTTATCGACGATCTGCTTTTCTTTGTGTATAGAAACATGCGGCAAACGATCGAACATCAGAAAAAGATCAGGTACATGTACATGCATATAATTATTGTTTATAAACCGATTGGTTTTGTCTATCATTTAAGCGCACACTGAAATGTGTAAATGTGTAAAGTAATCGGTTTTATATAGCAAGAGCATCGCTCTGGGAAAAAAATGGCTAATTGCATGTGCGTAAATTGTCGCCCCTGATTAGCCCGTGCAGGACTCCAAGGGACGACAGTTTCCACCTAAACTGGATTTTCGTTTAGAAGAGACGAAACATTTCATAATGGGACGATGCTTTACGCATACGCATTAAGCCCAGTTTTCCAAGAACGAGGTCTATCAAAGAAGATAGTGTATGTGAACTGCTAATCATGGGAAATAACGCCATTATCGCAATACGAGAATGCCATATAACATTAACGTTCGTAAATATCGTTGCAGGATTACTTGTTATAAAACTCAGTATAAAAAGTATAAGATAGAAACGCGGACATAAATATTTGCTATCTTAAAAATCAGTGAAACGATAATTTTTAAGATTATGTTAACCATACGAAAAAAATGTTTCGCCTTAAGCGTGTAAACCATTATGATAAACTAACTGTCTTCGTAAACGATTATCAAAAAACAGAACTCGTTAAACAATCATAGAAGTTAAAGCAATTTACATTTCAGTTTTCTTCAAGCCCATCTGCTCAGTCTCGACCCGGACATCGGGGATAAACTGACAGATAAAACCCGCAAGATGACGCTGTTCATGCCGACAGATGACGCCTTTACGAAGCTGCCACAAAATAAGCAATATTCAATAGACAATAATGGAACTCACGTTTCTCGGGTATGTAATGTTACTTTAGATTCCACAAATAAAAAGACTACGTCATCCTTTATGATAGCCACAAACAAAAGCTCTCATTGTAATATCTAGTAGTGTGGTTATAAAGGCGTTCACGATCATTTCATAATGACACAAACACTTCAGTTACAAGTATGAGCTATACATTCATAATTAACATTGTGTACACACAAAGAGCACTTACTATTAATGCACCACCATTTTCATGCATTGAAATGTTAAACGGAACTATTACAAATATTTAATGTTTTTATATATTAGTTCGTAATTATCTTCAGATGCATTTTACAGATGTCTGATTTACTTAAGGGTTTTGGTTTTACAAATGTACTTTTTCAGTTAAGCGCATGTTAATTTGAACATCTTTTTACCTACGGTGAAAAAACGGTTGCCGAATGTTAAATTGTTTTTAAAAGCATATGAATTCGCGTATTATTAAGTGTATTTAAGCACACAAACTATTATAGATGATGCATAACAATTCGCTATGAAACGTTTGTATGGCCAGAAAATATCAATCTTAATGACACGTTAATAACTGACTAATTATCTTGGCCCGTATTCAACAACACATTTTTAGACATAAAAATATAGAAAAAACTTAGAACCAAGAAAAACACTTAAGTCTTAGAACTGTTTGGCGAATACGGGCCCTGATCAGACCAAACACGTTACATTCTTTGCGTTTCTTTCAGTTATTCCGGGACCATCTTATCATATATGCAGAGCGGGACATCGATTCCTTCCAAGACGGGGAAACATTCACTACAGCAGACGGCGCCATGTTGACCGTCAAGAGGATTCAAAATGGTATACAAATCATAAAGCGTTTTAACTGAGTCTCGTTCTGTGAAACTGGGATTTATGCATGTGCGTTAAGTGTCTCCCAAGATTAGCCCGTGCAGTTCACAAAGGCTTATCAGTGACGACACCTTCCGCTTTTATGGTATTTTTCGTTTGAAGGAAGTCTCTTCTTAACGAAAATCCAGTTTATGCGAAAAGTGTGGTCGCTGACTGCACACGCTAATTTGGGACGAAACGCACGTGGGTGAAGCCCAGTTTTCCCAGAATGAGACTCAAATCATAAAACGTTTTAATTATTGGACAATCAGTAACTAGCCATAAATGATGTCGTAGTGATGCTAATATTAATCGCCTGCAAATGTATTTACTTTTAATATATGAAAATAACCATTATAAAAACAAATATATGCATTTTCTGTATAAACATGTTTTCGTATATTTATATGAACAGATGTTACTTTTGGCATATTTTCATGTATAAAGAGTTTGTTGTATCATTGCTAATACGAGACAGCAAGACAGACAATTACAATTAATTTCGTACTTAACTGTATATTTATCATAGCCTGAATAATAAACACCAGTTGCAGCAACAGATATATTTGTTGAGAGACACGTATTTTTAAAATTGGTTTTGATTGAAATTAAACTGTTCTTATGTATTATCGTTATGCAAGCATCTAAATGAAATTATACTGCCATAAGTACTTAATTACTTACATATTGACGAACGAAGTATTTGTTTGGAACTTGTATTTGAATATAATACAATGTCTTACATTAAACGTGTGCTGAGTATACTGACTGAGTAGATAGGGTCATTTTAAAATGTAATCCAATGAGCCTCGTTCTGGGGGAAACTACACTTAATACATGGGCGTAGAGTATCGTCCCAGATGATCTTGTGCTGTCCGCAAAGGCTAATCAGGGACGAAACTCGCCGCCTAAACTGGATTTGCGTGTAGAAGCGGAAAGTGTCGTCCCTGATGAGCCTTTGTGGACTGCACAGGACAATCCTGAACGATACTTAACGCACATGTTTACGCGCATAAAGTCATTTTTTCCTCCACTCCCCCAGTCGTGTACGTGGAAGGCGGCGGTGTTCGGGCGAAGGTGACCACGCCGGATATCGGCTGCACTAACGGCGTCATACACCTCGTCAACAGTGTGCTCTTCCAGCGCGACTTCACCATCTGGGACGCCGTCATGGGCAACAACCAGCTGAGGTCAGTGATTTATTTGCGAAAATGTATACGCTATTAGCCTGTGTAATGTTTTCCGTGTTATGTTTTCCGTGTTGTGCATTGTGTAAAAGAGCCAATAAAGGGAATATCTCGTTGCTAAGTGTTCACATATTGTGAGCTGCATACAAACGCTTGAAAATTCTAATGGTTTGCATCGACCGTTCCAAAGCGGTGACTCCTATTTTATTCATGTGTATTTGTGTTTGTGGCTTGTTTGTGTGCCGTGTCTAATACTTGTATGCTGTGTCATATAGTTTTGAAATCGGTTACTTGCCTTAAAGGAAGGATCTTATGTTTTGATATGCGTTCTTTCATGCTGGTGCAGATGAAGTTTCACTTTGTTAAGATTCGAAGCTAATCATGCAAACTCTCTTACGTTGACTAAATATTGAGATTTACTCACTTACTAGTTAATACATATTGATTCCATAGAATAAAGAATACTGACTGTTCTTTTATAGCAAAATGTACCAATTGATGAGTAAGAACCAGGACCTAATGCGGACACTGAGCGCTACCGGACAGGGGCCAATGACGGTGTTCCTGATAAGCGACGCCGCCTTAAACAATCTCCCTAGCGACACGTTCGAATATTTTACGACCAACTACAACTTGATACTCGAAGTAAACACGCATATGAAACGCGCTCTGTGAAAAGGGGGTTTAATGCATGTGCGTATAGCGTCGTTTCAGATTAGCCTGTTCAGTCCGCACAAGCTAACCAGGGACGACACTTTCCGCCTTAAGTGGATTTTTGCTAAGAAGGGACTTTCTTTAAATAAAAAATATCATAAAAGTGGAAAGTGTCGTCCCTGGTTAGCCTGTGTGGACTACACAAGCTAATCTGGGACGAAACTTTACGCACATGCATTAAACCTCCTTTTGGCAGAGCGCGTCTCATATATATTATGTTGTTTGAGTAATGTATGTTATTTGACAATAATACGATCAGTTTTCTGGTTGAACAATCGTAATTAATGTATAAAAATAAGTCTGTTCGTTCATGTAACATTCGCTAATAATTTATACTCTTTACAACCGATTAGAATAATAATGACAGGTTCATGTTTCCGAAACATCTAGGTTTATTTTTAATATGTACTTATTTTATTTATATTTGGTTATTTAGCACGCCTTTGTACATTTCTGTATTTGTTATTTTAACATATGATGGGTTACCATGCCAATGGTGCATTAAATGCGATGCCTCACTTTTAATTAAATGAAGAGCCATGTTTGATCCTCCACAGTGCGACCAACATGTGTCTTGAAGTTACAATATGAGACATTGTAATTATTCTCATCGTTTGAAATAACGCTTCTATGATTTAGGCGCTTCATGGATCAATTGCCCCAGGGGTTATCCTTAGCTCCACCCAAATATCGGGCGAGATAGAGGTTCCTACGTTAGCGGGCAAAACTATCACACTGCATCAAACCGAGACAGGTATTGTCTTAGACTAAGCACCTTATGAAACAGAATTCGAATAATCAGGTATATTATTATACGTGGTGTTGGACATTGGGCTTTATTTTTAAAACCTTTGTGGTATCTGGTAAATTATGTCATTTTTGGATAATACATATTTCGTATAAATGAGTTTTGCACGACAAATCAATTAGCCCATGTTGAGCTATAAGCGAATCTGTACATGCATTTAACGTATTTAACTTACTGTATCATCATTGTCAATTCGAGGTTTGAACGTTATCGGGATTATATATCGGATGATATTGACTTTAATATGCACACATTGGCTATTGACAATTTCATTTAAATTATGGCTATTGACAATTTCTTTGAAATGTTGGCTATTGGCAATGTAATTAAAATTATGCCTATCGAAAATGGCATTGAAAGTATGGCTTTTGACAATGTCAGTGCAATTATTTGAACTCATTTTAAATCGTTGACTGGTTTGCAATTGTTCATTCCAGGTTTGTACATAATCGGAAGTCGGATTCGCGCTGATGTGGTGATAGAGGACATATGGTGTTCCAACGGCGTCCTACATATCACCGACAACCTGCTGCACCTTCCCACCAGGAACATTGTGGACGAAATTGCGGTGCAATCTGGTCTTGGGTACGCTATTAATGTCTGAAACAATCAATGATTGTGACTTCAAGGTGTAAGTTAGTCCTTGTAGAAATATGATTATAAGCGATTCTACACCATCCATTAAAAAAGCGCCCGAATTATGTATTCATGATCGCATCATCATTAAGCCTGTGAGACTAGTGTACATTGCATCAAAATGAAACTCTTCTTAGACATTTCGGTATTTTTCTTTAGAGTGAAGTAGTTTATTTTTCGCGTTAATTAGTTATGGTATCCATAAGTTATGGATACCATAACTTAATGATAATACGGGCATTACTAATATGACTTTGTATTTAAGGCAATAATGCGAGTTGATATTTATATGCTAAATTGCGATGGTACTTAAAGTATCAAAAAGTATCAGTACGTTTAAGATTTATTTTGTTAAAACAGAAGTATTTGATAACGTTTTCTATTTTTTTCTGTAGAGTTATGGCTGGAATTCTCGACGTGATTCCGTCTCTGAAACAGACCCTGAAGGACACGAGTAAGACCTTCACCATGTTCGTGCCCAGTGATGACGCCTTCACCCTGCTACCCACCCATCGGGCACAGAAGCTGCAGGACACTGTCTTACTGCAACATGTGTGTATACTTATACTTACCTATAGGACACTGTCTTACTGCAACATGTGTGTATACTTATACTTACCTATATACCTATATGAGCCTCCTTGTGGGACATCTGGGCTTGATGTGTCAAGTGTCGTCACAGATCAGCCTGTGCAGTCCGCATAGGCTAATCAGGGACGACACTTTTCCTAACATCAGTATAATAAGGGCTTTAAAGAAAACAATTGATATTTATCATCGATATCATTCTGGTTGCCTAAATCACATTTGCGTTGATCTCTGACAATATTCTGGTGCCTTTTCTTTTCTATAGATAGTAAGTCGACCATTTCTTTTAAAAGAATAATATATGCTATATATGATATGTAAAAACCATACATATGAGACGCGCTCTAAGAAAATAGGGTTTAATGCATGTGCGTTAAGTGTCGTCCCAGCTTAGCCTGTGCAGTCCGTACAGGCTAATCAGGGGCGACACTTTCCGCTGTTATGGAGTTTTTTGTTTAAAGGAAGTCTCTTCTAATCGAAAATCCAGTCCAAGCGGAAAGTGTCGTCACTGATTAGCCTGTGCGGACTGCACAGTCTAACCTGGGACGACACTTTACGCAAATACTTTAAGTCCCCTGTCCACAGAGCGAGGCTCAGTATTATGTTATTTGTTTCAGATCGTTGCCTCACACGTTATTGGCTTCTCTTTGTTTCAGATCGTTCGCTCACACGTGATTGCCTTGTTTCAGATCGTTCCCTAACACGTTATTGGCTTCTCTTTGTTTCAGATCGTTCGCTCACACGTTATTGCCTTGTTTCAGATCTTTCCCTCACACGTTATTGGCTTCTCTTTGTTTCAGATCGTTCGCTCACACGTGATTGCCTTCTCTTCGTTGTTCCTGGAGCAGTTTGGCAATTACTCTAAATTTTCATCCCTGACTGGCGAACCGCTGTTTGTTCTACGTGAACATGAGAAAGGTAATATCTGTACGAAATTAACATCCATCGCATCACCGGTAAAAAAAAATATATGTCTCTTTAAAGTATGTGTTAAGCATAACCGTTTAAGCTGGAGTGGATATACATAAAGACATTACTATCAAGTTACTTAATTTATTTTTGCGTTGACAAGATTGGCAGCAACTCAAGACGGGTCATTAATAAAGTAACTTGTGTATGGAATCTTCCATATGCATCAACTGATTTTATGGAAATTTTCAAGTGTACTGCTGATTACAAATATACGCACATAACTAGCTGCACAATACATTAGCATCATCAAATATATGAATGTAAGAATCACAATTAAAATGTCATTATGAAAATACTGAATAAGTTAGTGTGTTTGGCCAGCATGGTTGGTAACGAGTGTCTGTGTTTCTCATCACCCAGTGTTCGCGGTCAGTAGCAATGTCCGTGGGAGCGTCATCAGGTCCGACATCCGCTGCAGTAACGGGATCATACACGTGCTGGACACGCTTCTGCAGTTCCCCTTCTGGACCGTCGCCGAAACCATTGAGAGAACCAACAACCTCTTGTACGCCATTTTTTTTATCTCGATTACATCGAAAGCTTAAAGGGACTGTAAACCACGAATGACTAAAAAAGAAAAGTTCTAAAATACCGTATTTGTTTACAATTATTAGTTTTTATTATACAGTACCTTTAAGGCTTATTTTAGAACTATCGTGTCCGTTTCATGGGGTTCACTGGTACTTGGTTTCTTTTAACAACGCTTCGAGCGCGAAGGTCGAATCCGGAAACTCCCCATCACAAGGTGCACATCACGCCACCGCGATACTTTAGGCATATTTTTCTATATTAGTGTGTGTGTTTTTATTGTCAATTAATTTTAAAATTTTCTGTTTAAAAGTCGTCAATATACAAATAACGACGGATACTTAAGATGAAAGCTCGTTTAGAACATTGTAATTTAAAGAGTGCTCCTTCTTCTTATTCTTAAGACTAATATAATTATAATCTTAAGTTTAATTTTTTTGTCTGAAAATGTATATCTAGTCTTACATTTATTATTTATTCTTATTCTTAGTCTTAAGTCTAGAAATTCGTTGGTTGGTGGAGACGGTGCATGGTTGGAATTTTCTTTCAGGCCTTTTCACGACATGATCATGAATGTGGATGACCTGTACACGTGGTCGAATTCGTACGACACGAATCTCACTCTGCTGGTTCCTAGTGCCAAGTTTATAGCCAGTCTCTCAAACTTCCATAGAAGTTACATTAGCGCGGAACCAGACATGGATAGACAGGTAGGTTACATTATAGTACACTTGTAGGTTAAAGAATACAATAATTACTTCGACGAAGATGTTCCAACGAAGTTTAGACCTATATATTTCAGCTTGATTTCATTTTAAGCCATAAACTTACTAAGACACTCTCGAGTCCGTTTTCTGTGTACATCCCATTTGGAGTCGATCTTGAGAACGCTTCCTGAGTTGGGATCGAACCCGAAACCTCCTGATCGAAAGGCGGATATCACATCCGCGATGTTGGTTTCCAGTAACAAATTTATAGTAAGTTTCTAAGAACCCAATACAAATTACATAAACGCTAAACCAGGCATGGACATACTAGACTGTTACGTTTATATATGTACTATATTTGTGTTTATGTTGATATTTTTTTCCAATCTAAGTATGTAATGCAAAGGCTATGAACACAATTTTTATATAGAAAATTGAAAATAATGGTGGTACTAAGTTATGGTATAGTCACATATAATTGTATCAATACATGTATATTAAATGTATGGTTATAACTATCTGAACAAGTTTTAAACTTAATTCAATCACTACAAAGCTGTTTAATTTGCAGTGTACTAAAATGTATTGTTTTTTTGTGTCACTAGTTCAATTACAGATTTTTATATTATTATTAAAAAAAATGCAACGGTATGATTGAAAGGGTCAGTCTTTCATAGTTTCTAAAGCAGATTGACCTTAGTGCATGTGCGAAATGTATCGTCCCAGATTAGCCTGTGCAGTTCGCACAGGCTTATCAGGGATGGAATTTTCCGCATTAACTGGATTTTCGCTAAGAACAGACTTCCTTTAAATGAACCATACCAGAAAAGCAAGTTTCCTCCCTGATTACCATGTGTGGACTGCACAGGCTGATATGGGACGACACTTAACGCACATGCGAATCGGTAAAATAAAATGACGTAAATGTTTACGTTTTCAGTTATTCATCAGCCACGCACTGCCATCTATCACGTTGAATCAACCGTACATGGACGCCATGTTCAGAGGCAGTCGCGTGTTCTACACTGAGAATCGCTACAATACAACCTTCACCTTTGTAAATTTGGACCCTAGTAATAAAACAGGTATTTATTTATTTATATATAATATTCAAACTGCAACCAATATAAGAATGATATATCAAACATAGTATTCACGTTCATTGTTTTAGCTCACCTGAGCACAACGTGCTCATTGTGAGCTTTTGTGATCGCCTTTTGTCCGTTGCCCTACGTCCGTCGTCAATATTTACCTTGTTAACACTCTGGAGGCCACATGTATTTTCCAATCTTCATGAAACTTGGTCAGAACATTTGTCCAAATGATATCTTTGCTTAGTTCGAAATTGGTCACGGTCCGTTGAAAAACATGGCCGCCAAGGGGCGGGGCAGTTTTCCTTAGATGGCTAAAGTAGCTATAGTTAAACCTTGTTAACACTGTAGAAGTATCAGTTTGAGTCCAATCTTCTTGAAACTTGGTAGAAACAGATGTTCTAAGGATATCTTGGGCGAGTTTGAAAATGGTTCCGGTCCGTTGAATTACATGGCTGGCATCAGGGGCTGGGCAGCTTTCCTTATATGGCTATAGTAATACCTTAAAGTCATATTTTAGTCCAATCTTTATGAAACTTGGTCAGAACATTTGTTGTAATGATAGCTCGGCTGAATTCGAAAATGGTTATGATTTGTCAAAAAACATGGCCGCCAGAGGCGGGGCATTTTTCGTTATATGGCTATGGAGAAAGCTTTAAACATTCTAGAAATCACATTTTTATATTGATATATAGCCTCAGTTGAGCATTGTTCTGGGAAAACTGGGCTTAATGGATGTGCGTACAGAGTCATCCCAGATAAGCCTGTCGGTCCGCACAGGCTAATCAGGGACGACACTTTCCGCCTTTATTGTATTTCTTGTTTAAAGGAAGTCTCTTCTTAGATAAAATCCAGTTTAGGCGGAAAGTGTTGTCCCAGATTAGCCTGTGCAAAACTGCACAGGCTAATATCGGATGACACTTTGCGCACATGCATTAAGCCCAGTTTTCCCAGAGCGAGGCTCAGTTTCATTGTGCAATGTATCCTCCACAGGTCCACATCGATCCCACAGTGACACCCCACTGTGTCGGTGCCTCAGTTTATATGGTAGTACTTATCCCCCCTTACCCGTTTTACAGTCCTTTGCAGTGTCTTCCTTTTCAGCATGAGATCTGACCCAGTGTGTGATACCCATCCACAAAGTGGAGTCTTGCCTTGCAACTAACTTGTGTCTCTATGTATTAAATGTATAATGAGTGATTAACATTGATATGAGCCTTGTTCTGGGAAAATGGGGTTTAATGCATGTGCATAGTGTCATCCCATATAAGCCTGTGCAGTCCGCACAGGTTAATCACTTATCAGGGAGGACACTTTCCGCCTGCATTGGATGTTTTTTATAAGAGACCTTCTTAAAACGAAAAATGTCAAACAATCAGAAAGTGTTGTCCTGATTAGCCTGTGCAGTCCGCACAGACTAATCTGGGAGTGCTGGGTCGGTAAATCGTCAGGGAAAGACTAAATGTATTATAAATAAACGCTTAATGTTGATAACACAGTGTTGCTTTCAAGATATCAAATAGCACGAAAATAAGGAAAAGAAATGAATGAAAACCTATCGGTAAATGCCATTTGTCTTGCATTATGAGACAAAACTACCGAAATGTTATAGTGTCCATGATAGAAGAGAAATCGTTGCAATATCTAGCCACACATGTACGACGTACGTGGTCAATCTGTCTGAAAATCTTTCCTGCAAGCCAGAATAAGTAACCGACATTTGCAAGTTTGCTATAAATAACACAGTATGACTTCAATTTTCTATCGAAAAGTATCGTGGTTTGATGTTCCATTTACAAGACGCAATGAGATTTTTAAATACCCGCATCATACAAAAATGGGTCTTATGCAAATGCTGCCAACGTAGCTCCAGTCCAGCCTGCGCATCCGCGCAGATATGTAAGGATATGCATACTGAGGAAGATACCACGAAACCAAATGCGCAGGCTGGGCTTGGGCCGCATATGTCATAAGACCAATGTTCGCATGACGCGGATGTAACAGTTTTATTTGAATGTGTGGAAAGAAAACTGCGTCTTAATAAAATATTAAATGTTTCGATGACGAAGAAATAAATTCATAATAAGCCGTGTGAAGATGTGACCACACGTAGTAAAAATTGTATCTACAATCACTATTATGTTGTTTAATATACGTGCACTTCATGACACACATTGCATGCGTTGGCTATGTGACTTTTAAGTGAAAATAAAGAACACTACAATACTGAAACCTTCGTTTATACTGTTATTACTTAGAAAAGTAACTCGTCTTCCTTTATTTTAAAGTCATGATATACGCCGAATATCTTTTAGCTCATCTGAGCACAAAGTGCTCATGGTGAGCTTTTGTGATCGCCTTTTTAACCGTCTTCTTTGGTGTGTCGTCAACATTGCCTTGTTAACACTCTAGAGGCCACATTTATTGTCCTATATTCATGAAACTTAGTCAGAAGATTTGTCCCAATAATATTTTGGATAATTTCGAAAATGGTTCCGGTTGATAGAAAAACATGGCCGCAAGGGGGCGTGGCAGTTTTCCTTATATGGCTATAGTAAAACCTTGTTTACACTCTAGTAGAAGTCACATTTATAGGCCGAACGTCATTAAACTTGGTCAAAAGATTTGTCCCGATGATATATTTGTTGAGTTCGAAAATGGTTACGGTCTGTTGAAAAACATGGCCGCCAGGGGGCGGGGCATATTTCCTTATATGGCTATAGTTAAACCTTGTTAATTATCTAGAAGTCACATGTATTGTCTAATCTGCATGAAACTTGTTCAGAAAATGTGTTCTAATGATATCTTGGATGAAAAAAAATGGTTCCGATCTGTTGAAAAATATGGCCGCCAGGGAGCGGGGCATTTTTTCTTATATGGCTATAGTAAAACCTTGTTAACTATTTGACGTCACATTAATGGTCCAATCTTTATGAAACTTGGTCAAAAACATTTGTTCTTATGAGCTCTGGGGTGAGTTCGAAAATCATAATGGTTCCCGTCCGTTGGAAAACATGGCCTTCAGGGGGCTGGGCATTTTTCCTTATATGGCTATAGTAAAACCTTGTTAACACTCTAGAAGTCACATTTATAGTCCAATCTTCATTACACTTGGTCAGAACATTTGTTCTCATGATATCTTGGATGAGTTCAAAAATGGTTCCGATCTGTTGAAAAACATGGTCGCCAGGGAGCGGGGCATTTGTCCTTTTATGGCTATAGTAAAAACCTTGTTAACAACTTGACGTCACATTAATTGTCCAATCTTTATGAAACTTGGTCAGAACATTTGTTCTAATGATCTCTGGGCTGAGTTCGAAATTAATATTGGTTCCCGTCCATTTAAAAACATGGCCTTCAGGGGGCTGGGCATTTTTCCTGATATGGCTTTAGTAAAACCTTGTTAAATCTCTACTTTATATTTTGGCCAAGTTTGAACATGTTTAAAAAACATCTCAAACGAAGCCGAGAGCAGTTCAGTTCCATGAAGTCTCCGGAGAGCGACCTTGGGCCTCTGGGCCTCTTGTTGTATTAAATAACTTACACTCTGCAAACGCTTTCACAGAAATTACTTCGGTTGATATTGACTTCACGAAGAACGTGGTTTATAGTGAAGTTCTTATGTTTTAATAACTTCCACATTGAATACAATTTCATAGAACTAACTTCGGTTGATATCGGCTTCACGAATCTCAGACGGACCTTCGACTTGGTACGTGACGGCATCGCGTGCAGCAACGGCATCATCTACATCATCGACGGCTTCCTGAACTTCCCGCTGCATGACGCTCACTTCGAGCTGACCCATCAACCGGATATAAGGTATTGACAACAGTACTAAAAAAACGATCTTTCATTAATTTAACAGAAGCTTTTTACCATCATCACCATCGTCATCGTCGTCGAAAATAAATCAATTAGCTTTATCATATTTAACATCATTATCGTCAGCTTAAACATCATTTTCGTTATAATAGTTATTCTTATAATTATAATCACCACCGTAAACGCCATCCGCGTACATAATATACCGTATACGTTTAATACATTTTGACGACATTAGGCTGCCTTAACAGTTATCGTTACTATCGTTACATAATATCATGTTTTTGTATTTGCGCCTCGCTCTGTGACAACGCTTAAAGTGCGTACTGCGGACTGCAGGGACGACATGCATTAAGCCCCGTTTTCCCAGAGCGCGGCTCATTTGTATTTGTATTACAGTCTTGGAAGCGACCAGCTGCTGAAGCTTATACCGAGCGACTCGGGTATCGATCTGGCGTCATTGAAGACCATGTACACGGTGTTCGTGCCCTCGGACTCCTCGCTTGACCCCGAGCATCTCAGTAGGCCGGAACTAGAGTACATCAACGCGAACCTCACTAAGGAGGCGAAGATGGCGGTAAGAGTATATTACAATACGATCCGCGTCATGTGAATATGAGTCTTATGACATATGCGGCCAGCGTAGCTTCAGACCAGCCTGCGCTCTCCGCATATGACAGGGGAGCCAATTTTGCTCGACGCGGCTTGTAATAATGTGACTCCAGGAGTTATATCAGGAGAGTAATTCTTTTCATCGTCAGCTATTAAACGATTTAGGAAATTCATCAACTAAAACACCTATTCAAGAATGCAGCTGAGATCATGTTGGAGCACATTGATCATAAATAGCTCGTGTATGGTATGAGCTTACAATTAAATCGTAACATTATCTATGATTAGACACCGGTCTTATCCAAAGGTAAGACATAAACAGGTAGGAATAGACTGATCCCGGAATTCGCTCGAGTTTAGAAAACCCACTTATCCCCCGGTATAAACAACGTTGGTCCATAATATAAAGTTAAAATAATAACGGTTGATACGGTGTGTGATTTTGAAATGATTATACATGAGTATAAATGGGTCAGCTTTATTTGTAACAGCAGATTAGTGTTTTTTCCCCAAAAGGTTGCTTTTCCGGGATACATATAATAAACTTAGATGGCACTAGCATTAAAGAATAGACCACAAACAAGACCTGTCAATAGACCGGACACTAGAACTGACATAAGACCGGACACTAGAACTGACATTAGACCTGATACTAGACCTGACATTATACCTTATATCATACATGATATTTGACCTGGCGCTAGACCTGACATTAAACCTGATACTAGACCTGTTACTAGACCAGGCACTAGACCTGACACTAGACTTGACACTAAATCTAACACTTAATCTGATACTAGAATTGACACTAGTCCTGACACTAGATAAAGACCTGGAACTAGGCCTGACACTATCCCTAGCACTAGACCTGACACTTAACTGACGCTAGACCTGACACTAGACCTGACACTAAATCTGATACTAGAATTGACACTAGACCTGGTGCTAGACCTGGAACTAGGCCTGACACTACCCCTAGCACTAGACCTGACACTAGAACTGACGCTAACCCTGACACTAGACATGAAACTAGAACTGACACTAGACCTGACTCAAGATCTGACACTAGACCTGGCACTAGACATGAAACTAGACAAGAAACTAGACTTGACATAAAATCTGACACTAGAACTTTAACAATAATTACCTGACACTTGACCTGACACTTGACCTGACACTAGACATCACAATAGACCTCTCACCGTGAGTCACTACTAGACATCACAATAGACCTCTCACCGTGAGTCACTATTGTATTTGTATTCGTTTTTGATGGTAAACCAATTGTCGTTTAATTCATTCGTCGCTTACGTAGTGCTCACGCATTAAATGTACGTAGTGCTCACGCATTAAATGTTCGTAGTGCTCACGCATTAAATGTACGTAGTGCTTACGCATTAAATGTACGTAGTGCTCACGCATGAAATGTACGTAGTGCTCACGCATGAAATGTACGTAGTGCTCACGCATTAAATGTACGTAGTGCTCACGCATTAAATGTACGTAGTGCTCACGCATTAAATGTACGTAGTGCTCACGCATTAAATGTACGTAGTGCTCACGCATTAAATGTACGTAGTGCTCACGCATTAAATGTACGTAGTGCTCACGCATTAAATGTACGTAGTGCTCACGCATTAAATGTACGTAGTGCTCACGCATTAAATGTACGTAGTGCTCACGCATTAAATGTACGTAGTGCTCACGCATTAAATGTACGTAGTGCTCACGCATTAAATGTACGTAGTGCTCACGCATTAAATGTACGTAGTGCTCACGCATTAAATGTACGTAGTGCTCACGCATTAAATGTACGTAGTGCTCACGCATTAAATGTACGTAGTGCTCACGCATTAAATGTACGTAGTGCTCACGCATTAAATGTACGTAGTGCTCACGCATTAAATGTACGTAGTGCTCACGCATTAAATGTACGTAGTGCTCACGCATTAAATGTACGTAGTGCTCACGCATTAAATGTACGTAGTGCTCACGCATTAAATGTACGTAGTGCTCACGCATTAAATGTACGTAGTGCTCACGCATTAAATGTACGTAGTGCTCACGCATTAAATGTACGTAGTGCTCACGCATTAAATGTACGTAGTGCTCACGCATTAAATGTACGTAGTGCTCACGCATTAAATGTACGTAGTGCTCACGCATTAAATGTACGTAGTGCTCACGCATTAAATGTACGTAGTGCTCACGCATTAAATGTACGTAGTGCTCACGCATTAAATGTACGTAGTGCTCACGCATTAAATGTACGTAGTGCTCACGCATTAAATGTACGTAGTGCTCACGCATTAAATGTACGTAGTGCTCACGCATTAAATGTACGTAGTGCTCACGCATTAAATGTACGTAGTGCTCACGCATTAAATGTACGTAGTGCTCACGCATTAAATGTACGTAGTGCTCACGCATTAAATGTACGTAGTGCTCACGCATTAAATGTACGTAGTGCTCACGCATTAAATGTACGTAGTGCTCACGCATTAAATGTACGTAGTGCTCACGCATTAAATGTACGTAGTGCTCACGCATTAAATGTACGTAGTGCTCACGCATTAAATGTACGTAGTGCTCACGCATTAAATGTACGTAGTGCTCACGCATTAAATGTACGTAGTGCTCACGCATTAAATGTACGTAGTGCTCACGCATTAAATGTACGTAGTGCTCACGCATTAAATGTACGTAGTGCTCACGCATTAAATGTACGTAGTGCTCACGCATTAAATGTACGTAGTGCTCACGCATTAAATGTACGTAGTGCTCACGCATTAAATGTACGTAGTGCTCACGCATTAAATGTACGTAGTGCTCACGCATTAAATGTACGTAGTGCTCACGCATTAAATGTACGTAGTGCTCACGCATTAAATGTACGTNAAATATTATTGCATAAACTCTATCTATAATGCCCTCTGGCGGGGTGCAGAAACTTGGCAAAAGGAGGGCTTGAACGGGAGAAATCGTGTATTAACAAGGCGATTCACGTGCCGTTCAAGCCCTGTTATGTGTTTTTCATATCCATAAATAAAAATAACATTGAAAACAATATGTCTTGTTCATTCGATATCGACAAAATAATTCCTCATTTCTTACTTTGCGCGGCTGCATTTCAAATTTGCATTAATCCACTGTTTAAACACATTTTTAATCGAAAACTGCCTAAGGTTAAGCCTCGTCATTTCTGATGATGACCGAGTGAGGCATATGTAAAACACAACCTTGAACTGTATGACGTCATATGAAATAATCGAATTATTTTGTCGATGTCGAATGAACAAGACATATTGCTTTCAATGTTATTTTAATTTATTTTGGTATGTGTGATTTGTTTATGCAATAATAGCGAAAATACACATTTTCTCGGACAAGATCATCTGCGGGCGCTCTCAAAAACTGCGCACTCGGACAGGAACGGATTTTGAGAGCGCCTGCAGATGATCATGCCCTCGAAAACGTGTATTATCCCTATATTGTTTTCGTATTATTGTGTGATTTAGCATGTTAAATGTTGTGATGATTTAAGTAATATTCTATTAAACAATTTCCGGATTATTGGCGTTCGCGAACTTCCGAACTTATTTCCTGAAGTTGAATACAGTGTGGCACATTATGCCAGTGAGTCATGCTTTCAAGCGAAAAACTCCTTACCGTATTTTACTGAATTATGTTGATTTACACATAAAGGTGTGTTTAACGAAATTACGTCATGCTATGTTCATGACGTTTTGTCCATTATTATAACTTCATGCGACTGGTCATTGAACTTTTACTTACATGTAGAAAATAGAAAAAAATCTTAAACTGGTCAAGTCTTATGTGATAACAAATATACAACGCAGAACAGAACAGATCATATACATGTAGTTCACCAGATCATATAAAACGCACAGGAAATGCGATTATTACAGCTCCGCCTTAACAGGCATTTACAAATCGAATTAATATTTTTTTCCTAGCATTTTTTGTCATAAGGTCTTTGCCATTATTTCATGCTAACTTTGTGGCTAACTTAATTCAAATCACGATTTGTTGTAAATAATGTTTTATATAATGTATGATTATGTAGATCTATTGAATAAATGAACCAAACGATGTTATCATTTTTTTTTTGCTTGGTGAATGCCATATAGTGTATCGTTGTTCGGTTAGTAACCCTCATCCCTAACATTGGTTCCCACGGCCGATGATTCTTATGCTAATTTTGGAACCAATGTTCGGTGTTTCAAT
This sequence comes from Dreissena rostriformis, assembly GCA_007657795.1. Classification (NCBI taxonomy): domain Eukaryota; kingdom Metazoa; phylum Mollusca; class Bivalvia; order Myida; family Dreissenidae; genus Dreissena; species Dreissena rostriformis. Next base: position 33,572 of record VMBQ01000805.1, on the reverse strand, counting down.
ATGATGTAGGAACCAATGTATGCGCTGTCTAAATAACGTAGGAACCAATGTCCGGGCTGTCAAAGAAATGCATAAACCATTTTCGGAGTTGTCAAAATAACGTAGGAACGAATGTCCGGGTTGTCAAAACAACGTAGGAATGAATGTCCGCTTGTGTCAATATTAGCGTAGAAACGAACTTCCGGGTTGTCAAAACAACGTAGGAATGAATTTCCGTCTGTGACAAAATAAGCGTATTAATGAATGTCCGCTTTTGTCAATATAAGAGTAGGAACCATTGTCCGGGGGAACCAGTGTACGGATACCTAGTAAACCAAAGATCTGTTGACATGATCGACATTTACATTTATCCTAAAAACTATCCTTACCTTCATAATTAATTGTTGGTACTTGTTTACACAAATTTTATTCAGATACAATTTCGTGGAAGATATTTTTGCATCCACGCCTTAATAGACGAGCATTTACACAAACAATTGAACTGAAAAAGTGTATACATGATTCAATGTTACACTTTGATATCATTACACATTGTCAAAGAGATGTTTAATAGATATTTCACTTTGAAATCATTATACATGGTCACAGAGATGTTCATGTATCTAATGTTGAATGAACTACGGTGTGTTCAGATAATTAAAAACGTTCGGACATATTAAAATATCCTTTTTTTCAGGAATATTTCAACGAATTCGAGTATTAAATAGTGACTGCTTATCACCAAATCTTTTATATTTTCAACACAATATTATAGCCGTGAAATGTTTTACGTTTGTACTAAACATAACTATAAAGACATGATTAAAATCCTGAAAAATAATTGTGTCCGCCATGCTTGAACTGCGTTAGAATTGATGTACTGCAGGGTGCAAATTGGAATCCCTTGAACAAGCAAATGAGGACCTCACTTTGGAAACGCTGACCTGAAATCTAAATTTTGTTCACTCGAGGCCAAAACAGATGACCTAGAACAATACTCCCGAAGAAACGCAATCCGTATATCGGGTATTAAAGAACTGACCCCTGAAAATACTGACGATATTGTGCTTCAAATTGCCAAAGATATCGGCAGTGATATCGTCGTAGGCGACATCGATCGGTCTCATAGAGTAGCTATCCCTCCCCCCGGAAACCACGTTACATCATTGTAAAATGTGCCACTTACAGGGCCAGACAAAAGGTCTACAAATCCCTTGCGATGCTTAAAGATAAAGGGTACCCGAACGTTCATAAACGAGGACCTAAGGCAAAAACGAAGTTCGATTCTCTTAAAAGCTAGACAACTTGAGAAAAATGGTCATCTCAACGGTGTTTGGTCGACTGATGGCAACATTCTGTTAAGGAACTCTGACTTCAAGATCCACAGAATTGACAATGAGCGTGACCTAGTCGCTGTATTAGTTATTGGTTAATGATACGTTTATTACAAAGTCGTATTACAAAGACTATAATTAATTAACATTATATCATTATCAATGTCAGGATGCTAAAAACACAGGGAATGGTAAAACCAAACTGATTTTGTACAAGGTTTGTTTTTTTAAATAAGAATGTATATGTATATGCTTGCATTACATACACATATATTTTATTTAATGTCATGTAAGTAGTATGGACATGAACGCAGTGTTTTTCTCATACTTCTTTTTCGGTTTATGTGTCTGTGTGTTGTCTTAGCTATGCAAGAACAATTTTTATTGTTAAAACTCTTCTTGTTATCCATGCACGTTTTCTGCGGTGAGCACGTTTTACCCTTCCTGACTTTGCACTAATAAGCTTAAGAGCGTATTATCACGCTGATCACGTTTCCTTTTGAAATTAGAAGTATCTACTAACACCCCTAGGATTAATTTTACTCAAATACTCCTTATGTCAATATAAAAAGTTATTTAGAGTTAACTGTAATTAATGTCAATTTGTCCCTGGCTTTTATAGCCAGATCACCGGTAAACACTTCGCACTCTTTTCAAGGATTATAATCCAAAACGGGAGACAACCGCACCCGAATCTTTGATTATTGAAAATTAATCACACGGATTAACTTTCCCTGTTGTGAAATCTAAATATGCTCTAAATGCTTGTGTCCAAAGGGTTTACTTATAATGGAACCAATTAAAATTGTAAACGCAAATACCGCGTATTGAAAGGTCATTCATTTGGACTATTATTTTGCTGCTGTTGTTATTTTTATCGAACTAATTATTTTGCAGCTAGTGGACTTGTTAATTTCTTGACTCATTCAGACTCACTCTGTTATGAAACTCTTTAGCGTAAAAGCACCTCATCAATACCAAATGTCCAGTTTAATGAACATAAAATAATGAGCACTTCTATGCTGCAACCAACCGTTTTTTTCTTCACATTTCTCTTATGATGCTGTGTTGTTGCTCAAAGCTCATTTTATTTTTTAACATGTCATTCTTTCTAACCACCATATTTCTCATGTTATTATCTTTGTTCTCAGTCCTGTCCAAGTCATTTATTAAAACTATGTTGGTGCCAACTTCTTTTGTTCCACAGCCTTATTCGTCACGGTAAATAAAGTTCAGTTTCTCCTTCTTAAGAAACAAGAGGGTCTGTTTAGATGTGTGACTTGAGGCCCTGTCCCGATGGAACACCATTGACGTCTGAAACTGTTTCGGAACCTCATTTCGAAGAAACGGCTTTAATATTTTAGTGATGTATAACTTGCTATTAACTTTAATTCTTTATACTCAGTTTCGTATCGAGTAAGGATACAAGTAAATTGACACCGAACAAGTTTCACTCTATTCTGATATATTTCGCCTTTATAGGCTTTTTAAAGTTTGTTTTTACAATTACGTTAACATCAATATACCTTTGTTTTGTTTAGTAACATAAAGAAATTATATCAAATTTAAAAAACAAACTTTGAACAAGCCTATTAAAGCAAAATAAATCAGGAAAGAGTGAAACTTGTTTAATTCTTTAGTTGATAATAGACATCTTGGGTTTTCCCTTATTAGAAACACCAGCCCATGCCATGAAACCTTTGACGAAAGTGTCCCGCTGAACGAACTTTAGTTTTTCGCTAACCTTTTAGTATTTTTTCATGAATCAAAATTTGTGTCGCTCGTACGACCCATCTTAATAGAACATTGCCTCATCCAAAGTATCACAGTTGTTCCATCTTCCACCTCTTTACTTCACGTAAAGCTGCCATCATCTAGCCCTATTCTTCTTAATTTGCGCCATATTAAGCTGATGAACTTTGCATTTTTTCTTAGTTAAGCTTCGAATAGTTTGGTGGTAATGTTATAAACATTTCCTTTAGAGATGACTTACATAGACGACATCTCACGTTGTGTTGGTGGATTAATGCTGGCGTTGATACTATTTAGTGTGGCCACATTTTGCGCTATCTAAACTTTGGTATAGGAAGTCCAGCATTGATATTTAGGCATTGATGTCAAACATTATCATGAATGTTGTTGGTGGAGCCCAAGGAAATCGAATATCCCATTCTTTTCAACTTATTTTGAATACTCATGTACGTGTGCTAAGTCTTCAAAAGTCCATCAATTATCCTTTCCACTTTATCACAACTTTTTCAACGAACCAACCTATAAATGACGAATCGCAATGTTGCAACATCAAGATTATGATTTTACAATATAGCGTAGAAGCAATATGCATGTTTTTTTTCACGCGGTAGTGTCTTAATTAACGTGTACACGTGAATACGGATTTTGTTAAAATAAAATCTAGGCGCCTATCGTACACAAACGTCGGACTACTGACAATTGCCTTAACCCATTTATGCCTAGTGGACTCTTCCATCCTTCTTAATTGGATCAATTTATTTCCAAAATTAGGGATGTCTAATATATTAATGTCTATATTTAGAATATTTCTTACAGAAATTCCTTTAAGCAAACAGCGCAGACCCTGATGAGACGCCGCATCATGCGGGGTCTCATCTGGGTCTACGCTGTTTGCCAAGGCCTTTTTTCTAGACGCTAGGCATAAATGGGTTAAGTTTTCAAGTGTTCAATTCATCGTTATTATTGGTTAACTTCGTACGTGTATACTTTTGGCATTGGCGGGAAAAATAACTTAAAACAAACAAACAAACTAAAGTCGATGCTAGTTTTAATAGTAAGAAAAGAAGATACATCGAAGAGGAAACATTCACATGCAAATCATGTGCTTGTGGATAAGATTAATAGTAGTTATAGATAATTCGCAGTTCAAATTTTCAATTAAAAGCTACAATCCATAAATATGTTAAACATATGCAAATTTTGAGAAATCGATTCTTGAAATATTCCCGATGTTAAAACAAAACAATCATAGTAAATTTAATAATGAATTTCTGGTACATTTGTTTTTCATTTTTATAGTTTCTGTGTCTATTATCTTTTGATGGCCCTAATTTTGCCACTTTTAGGTGTGAGTGTACTCGGTGCCTACGATTCTTAAATTCGATATTATTTATTGATAACTGCAATACAAAATAGTTTAAAAAGTTATAAATGGCATAATTTCTATGAACGTTCATGCAACCAATGAAACTCAGAAACAGCTTTTTAAAATGCAAGTGATTTTGGATTGATGAACTGTAACTTTAAGTGGATCATTCAATTTTATGGAGCAATTTTAAAATTCGAAAGTCAGTATCTTATGTCCGTCAGGGCATTGTTTCCTCGTTCCGTCACATGTAAAGATGGTATAAGCTTGGCTATCCATCTTCACCCTGATCGCGTGCGAGTGATTGTTGTCCGTGGTGGTCTGAAATGTGACCGTCTTGCCAGCCCTCAGAAGGTCGAGTTCACTCTTCAGAACGCTGATGTAATGGCTGTGCTGACCGTTCGAAATGGCTGGGGCAACCTGTCGTGAAAATTGCGGTTTGGATACATTGAATGTTAGAGATATTATACATTTGAGCCTCGCTCTGTGAAAAGGGGGTTTAATGCATGTGCGTAAAGTGTCGTCCCAGACTAGCCTGGGCAGTCCGCACAGGCTAGTCAGGGACGACACTTTCCGCTGTCATGGAATTTTTTTGTTTCAATAAAGTCTCCTCTTAGCGAAAATCCAGTTCAGGCGGAAAGTGTCATGCCTGATTAGCCTGTGCGAACTGCACAGGCTTACCTGAGATGACACTTTACGCACATGCATTAGACCCCCTTTTCACAGAGCGACGTTTATTTATAATATGACGTGTTTGTCAGTTCATAACATATTTTGTTAAAGTTAAGAAATGGTAGCTATCGCGAGCAAACGTACGAATTTCCCGATTGCTTTTACGAAGAATTGCATTTAAACATAACAAACGTATTATGTTGCAAAACACGTTCATCAATCCTAAAAGTGTTTTTCTAGCGAAACGTCATTTTATTTTGTCGATTGCATTTTAAGAAAACAACGTTAAGCGATCGGTCAGACAAACAAAAAGTAGCAAAGAAAACAGCTCGATATATATTTTTAACCGGATTCCCCTTTGTTTAAATCGTCGTGGCTACATAAACGTGGAACCGTGTATAATACGTCAGAAACTCATTTGTGTGATAATACGTAGGTTATGTTAAGATAATATATGTTGTTTTTTTTAATTATTTCTTTACATTAAATATTTAGTAAGAAAGAACATGACATCATATACTAGTTTTTGCCTTTGTATAGTTTCAATGTGAAATAGACAAATGAAGTCATAACACACGTCATTGTCTGATTTTGTGTGTGTGTTTTTGTTTTGCCTTTTCGCTTTTCGGTGAAATTGCTTCTGGAGCGTTGGGCTATACCATCATTGATTACCTGTATCCTATGTACTGGTTGCTATACCAGCACGGATTACCTGTATCCTATGGACTGGTTGCTATACCAGCACGGATTACCTGTATCCTATGGACTGGTTGCTATACCGGCACTGATTTCCTGTATCCTATGGACTGGTTGGTATACCAGCACTGATTACCTGTATCCTATTGACTGGTTGGTATACCAACAATGCTAACCTGTATCCTATGGACTGGTTCTTCTTTCTTAGCGTAGTCGTCAACATTGTCAACGGTCAACGGCGTCTCGTAGAACAGCGAGCCATGTGTGCCCATCCTCAGAACCATCTCCTGTGTTGACAAGGGTAACATTAGTCACAGGCTGATGGGAAACATGAGTCACAGGCTGATGGGAAACATGAGTCACAGGGTGATGGGAAACATGAGTCACAGGCTGATGGGAAACATGGGTCACAGGCTGATGGGAAACATGGGTCACAGGCTGAATAACCAGTGATGAGATGTATCACAAACCATCTGCATCCCATAAACTAGCTGTATGTAATAGAATAGTTCAAACCATCTGCATCATATTAACTAGCTGTATGTAATTGAATAGTTCAAACGGACAACCGTTTAATTATATGAAGTTCATATCTACAGCACCATTCTATTGTTAACATGTTAAAGAACTTGTTCACAGATATTCGTATTTAAAAAAAAATGTCTCAATCTTAGTACTGCACGTATTTTCGACGCTTATATATTAATCGCCAATATTTTAAACATTTGTCTTAATTATGAAAGTCATTTCGCTTGTTTAAACATAATGTATACATTCTTTTTTTGGAATCTATGACAGTTATTGTGAAATTATTTATTTATGGAAGTCCGCACTGGCTAATCAGGGACGACACTTTCCGCTTTTATGATATTTTTCGTTAAATAAAAGTATCTTCTTAGCATTAATACAGTTTAGGCGGAAAGTGACGTCCGTGATTAGCCTGGACGGACTGCATATGCTAATCTCGGACGACCCTTAACGCACATGAATTAAACCCCATTTTCACAGAGCGAGGCTCATATGTATTTTGAAAGGAACGTCTGAAATTTTGAGATCCGGTTTCATTTTGCTCTATGTTAATATAGTTGTCATACATCGAAAACGACGAATTTTACTAAACTAAGTACAAGTCCCTTTAACACAATGTAATGTTTAGACAGTATTACAGCCTACTGTACGCGCCATTGAATCATAAAACACGAGTTTCCATGGATATCGATCCTGCGGGATTTTTATTTTGAAGCTCTTGGTAGTTCAATATTCTATACATGAGTCGCGTTCTGCGAAAACTGAGCATAATGCATTTGCGTAAAGTGTCATCCCACATTAGCCTGTGCAGTCCACACAGGCTAATCAGGGACGACACTTTACGCCTACACTGGATTTTCGCTAAGAAGTGACATCATTTAAACGAAAAATTCCATAAAAGCGGAAATTGTCGTCCCTGATTAGCCTGTGCGGACTGCACAGGCTAATCTGGGATGACAATATACGCACAAGCATTATGCCCAGTTTTCTCAGAACGCGACACACGTACGTGTGATTTTCTTTAGTTTTTCGCAAGTAAGTGTTTTCAACAATAAACACAAAAACAACAAACTCATTCCAAAGTATTCCATCGTTCAGAGCTACCCATTTTTACAGTGAGTTCAAATTCAACTGATGAGTCAGTACCTTTCAAACGACTATGCGCGATATCAGTTTTTCATATCATTCTTTAAAAGCAGCAAAAAAACATACACGATGACACGTAACTTAATATCACACTTGAATAAAAGTTAATCGAATGTCAATGAGGCGAATGTTTGTAAATATATTTGTATAACTTAATTAGTTGTAGATTCAAGTCGACAAATACGACAAATGTACATATTTTTGTTTCTACAACACATACGATTATGACACATTTCACGGTTTAGTTTATTTTCATATAACTTTCCCTCGAATGTTCATCCTATACATTAGATGTAGGAATTAAAATGGCAAACTGATAATCGTATAGACCCACATTAAGGACACGTTTTGGCTTTGAGGTGATGGTGTGTTTTTTTAATTGTATATCTTTTAAAATCTTGATTCATTACACTAAGAATACATATATGAGCCTCGTTCTGGGAAAACGTGGCTTAATGCATGTGCGTAAAGTGTCCTCCCATAAAAGCCTGTGCAATCCGCACAGGTTAATCAGGGACGACACATTCGGGTTTTCGTTTAGAAGAGACTTCATTTAAACGAAAAATTCCATAACAGTGGAAAGTGTCGTCCCTGGTTAGCCTGTGTGGAATGCACAGGCTTATCTGGGACGACAATTTACGCACCTTCATTAAGTCCAGTTTTCCCAGAACGAGGCTCATTTACTTATGAAAAAGACCAACCTTGAGTGCTTCCAGTTCCTTCCTTGTCTGCTCACCATCAGAATGCAGAGGCATTATGGGATAGCGCGTGCGGACTTTACCGACGCCTTCTATTTCCGGCATGATTATTCTTGTGCCAGAAGCAACGACCCTTCGGACATTCCCTTCTTGGTCCAGAACACCAACGGCACCTTAATTGAAACCGGATAAGAAACTTATAATTTGTGAATGTTATAAGTGTCCATCGAAAACGAATAAGTGTGAGCCAATTTCGGATGTTTTTGAAGTTGACATTTGGAAGACATGTAAATCTAACATGTACATCTAATTTCGTAAACAGAAAACTTAAATAATGTGTTTTTGTGTTCCTCATGGTTTATTTCAGATGTTGGTCCATATTTAGGATTTATATCTAACCTTACTTATTACATGCTAGAAGTTTACAGTTTACAAGAAATAATAAATCTTTATGAAGTAAATAAAGCAGACTTTATAAAATACCATCAAATTGTCAAAAGCATACCCGTCGAATGGAAAAATTAACTAAAAGATAACGATATCATTTATACCACCCCGCAATACATGCTTAATAAAATAACAGAACATACAAAAGCTTGGAAACTAATTTATAAATCTCTTAAACTAAAACATAAACCTGAAGAGTTAAACAATTTGACAAATGAAAAGACACGCTTAATAATCAAAACATTAACCAAAGAACTATCTTCAGCCAACCAGTCCAATTAACTATTGACACCAAACTTAGAAACTTCCAATATAAATATCTCATGCAAATTTTACCAAACAATACTTACCTACATAAATGCCATCTCGTTCCGTCAACGTTATGCGATTTTTGTTATATGCACTAAGCAACGAACATTTACGTATTCTGGGATTGTCATTTCGTTCAAACGTTGTGGATGGATTTCAAAAACTTTATTTACAACAAGTTAGAAAGGTTAGAAAACATTGAACTACATTTTGCAATTATATAATTCTGCAATTTGACCATATCTGACTCCAAAAATGCACACGTTATAAAATCCGTAGTATTATTTGCTAGAAACTTTATCTTTAAATGCAAACAGGAAAAAAACAACACCGCAAACAGATGCTTTTGTGTCTTTTTTTTTAATAATATAATTAAACTCGATGAATTAACAGCGACCACACAAAATAAATTACATATATTTTATAGTCATTTGGCGCCTATTATGCTCAATGAGTACACATACCATAAATAAACATTTAAATATATTTTGTAACATAGGTACACCTACATTAAAGCAAAATACACTTTTGCTTTTCCTATTGTTGTTTTGTGTGTGTGTTTCTATCCATATATGTATGTACTTTTTTAGTTTTGTTCCATGTTGGTTAACCTTTTTACATATGTTATTCACACCAACCATAGTCTTCATAAATGCTTTGTACCATAATTATATTGAAAAAATGTGAAACAAATATACTAAATATTATTTAATTCATACATTATATGTTCTGCAAAATATATTATGTATTAAATATATTACGATGGAAATACCAAAAAAACATGGAATAACAAAAATTAATAGCACGCTTACATGCATGCATCATTTCCTTGAATTATTTTTATAAATAAATGTTAAGGCAAAAGCTTACAGTTACCTAAAACAGTGTCTGCTTTGCCTGGATCTACGGTCGTGCTGTTTTTAAATAGGTCCGAAGGCGTCCTGAAGTAGCTCTTATCGTGAGTTCCGTTGAAGGCTGTCTCCGGCGTGAATCCGCCCGGACGTGGCTTCCCGTCGGCCGTAAACTCGACGCTACGGATGGCATTCTCATTGGCGGACGCTACGAAAACAATGACATAAAGCTAGCTCTGTCTTTTCATGTGTTTCACGTATAAAATATTCATATAGCGGTTTAAAAAATAAAATCGTATTGATCACAAATCCAAGAATGCTCTAAATGATTATAGTTTTTACGACTCATTTTAAAACATCTATTTAAGATAGGTTCTCAAAAATAAACATGTATTGAGGATCGCAGAAGAAATAATGGTCTTTAATAAATAAAAAAAGTGCAGTTCGAGTAAATGCAATCAATAATATGATCGTAATCTTGCACATGAGCATTTTGAGATTTATTCTTCACATATTTTAACATTTGTTTTGTTTTTTTTTGTAATAAAAGGTCAAGGAATGCTTAGATGTCATGTCGATTATAAGAGTCGTGTTCTGAGAAAATTGGACATAATGCTTGTGCGTTAAGTGTCATCCCCCATTAGCCTGTGCAGTCCGCAAAGGCTAATCAGGGACGACACTTTCCGCCTAAACTGGATTTTCGCTAAGAAGAGACATCATTTATACGAAAAATTCCATAAAAGCGGAAATTGTCGTCGATGATTAGCCTGTGCACACTGCACACGCTAATCTGGGATGACAATTTACGCACATGCATTATGCCCAGTTTTCTCAGAACACGACACAATAGATAGTGTGAGCGAGTCTTTCTTTCAAGCGGTTGAAACTCGATTGTATTGCATCATTTATTTATAATATAATAAAACTTTGTTCTTTGAGCGTTGTGGAAATACAAAAATGACAGGTGTTAATAGTAAACAAAATGCTAATTATTTGAATTTAAGTGTTTATTAAAAACACAACAAAACTACTATAAAAAAACATATTGTACTACAATGTAGTATGTAACATAGTTATACTCGTATAGTTGCGTTATTTCTCAAACAATGCTTGTACATACGGCCATGATTACTAACATCGCAACTGCGCCTTTAAGAATCTAACTTGAAAATGCTGTGTCACGTACCCACGTGACGTATATTGTACGGATTCCACGACAGTAGCGGTGTCATGTAGATGAGCTCCAGAGGAATGGCCCACGTGTAACGGGCTGATGCTCTCGTGCACGTGCTTGTCTTCTTGACGGTTTTGCAGTTTTCCATGGACATGGCGGCAATCTTTTCGCTTGTCGTCTACAACCGAAATAGAACGCTGAACTTAAATTTTAACGATCTGTTGAATCTGTCGTTTGTAAAGGCAAAGTTGATTGTAACATTATATTTGTGTATGGCACAAAAGTGTGTACATCGCAAAGACTGAACACATTCCCTTATTTATGAACTGTTTGTTTATTAAAAATTAAAAATGTTTCATAAACGAAAGTAGTTTACCGTGCAGACGAATCAAGACATTCGTTACTTTGCAATAATTTAACCAGAAGCGTCATCACTGCTATTAAGGAAGACACGAACCCTAAGAACTATTTCGTTTCTCGCAAGATTTTTTTCGAAATAGGTTTTGCCATTAAAAGTACTCCGGCTACCATAATTACGAAAATGATAATATTAGCGTATACGGTTTCTTGTGGTGTTTTTTTTCATTTTGAATGGACGTGTTTCTATGGTTGAAGTAAACAATATGAGCATTACTGTGGGAAAACGGTGCGTAATTCAGGTGCGTAAACTGTCCGCACAGGCTAATCTGGGACGAATCTTTCCGTCTCGAATTGGTTTTCGTTTAGAAGAGATTTCCTTTTAACGACAAACTCCATAAAAGCGGAAAGTGTCTTCCTTTACGCACATGCATTAAGTCCAGATTTCTCAGAGCGCGGCTCATATATATAAAAAACATTCTTACCTGGGCAGCAAACAGATTGAGGTCAGAGTAACCACGGTGGTTGACGGTGTTACCGGAAGCGTCTTTGAGCTTCATCCTGTAGGCTCTTGAAACAAAAAAAAAGTGTGACTTGTTCCACGGGTACTTTTTCAAACAAGTGCTAACGATATTAGAACAATTTACTGTCAATGTTTATTGTCCAACAAATAAAACAAGGTCACTGCCAAATACTTGTTTATTTAAAACCATATATACTTCACATCATAAACCAGTAAACGGTTTGCAAACATCAATACAATATTAAACACAGTGAAAATCAACCCGCGCCATCAGTAGCGAAATCTTATCAGTTGCTGGTTCTCCATGAATCGTTATACGACACAGTATAAACGCAATATTAACACAAATGGATGAAACTAGTCACCGCATTGGAAAGGTCAATTCAAAGCATGAATATTTATTGATGTACCTTTAAAGGTCTTCCCAATCTAACGTTTTGAAAAAAATATATTAGCCCATTTATGCCTAGCGTCTAGAAAAAGCCTTGGCAAACAGCGTAGACCCAGATGAGACGCCGCATGATGCGGCGTCTCATCAGGGTCTGCGCTGTTTGCTTAAATGAATTTCTGTAAGAAATATTCTAAATATAGCAATAAATATACTAGAGATCCCTAATTTTTGGAAATAAATTGATCCAATTTTGAAGGATGGGAGAGTCCACTAGGCATAAATGGGTTAACAATTTATTAATATACTCTCATGCAGCTATAAAATGAGCTGCGTTCTGGGAAAACTGGTCTTAATGCATGTGCGTAAAGTGTCGTTCCAAATAAGCCTGTCAATACTGCACCAGGGACGACACTTTCAGCGTTTATGGTATTTTTTATTTTATTTACTGCACAGGCTAATCTCGGACGACAGTTTACGCACATGCATAAAGCCTATTTTTTTTCCACAACGACGCTGAAATAAGTACCTGTTATAGTAGGCCGTATTTAGTTCCAGCATCAAATTGCTTTTCGAGTTGTAGTGATAGAGGGTGTCTCCCAAGCCGTCATCCAATAGTTTGGCACCGTAGTTATCTTTCCCTGGGATCTGATACATCAGATCGTCAAGAAGGCCCCAGTCATAGGGTCTGAAATTGCATTGTACTTGTATTGTATTTTTAATGTGCTGTGATTTGATTTGCCGGTCTGTGCTCTGCTGTGCTAGGCAGTGTCGTACTCGACTGTGTTGTGCTAGTATGTGCTAGGTTATGCTGTGCTTGGCTGTGCTGTTATATGCTGTGTTGTGCTAGACTGTGCAGTGCTAGGCTGTGTTGTGCTAGGTTGTGCTATGTTGCCGAACCGCTATCGCAACGCTGGATTGCAATGGTATTGTTTTTCAAGCTTATATTATTGCATTTCATATTATGTTTTGTGTGTTGCAAATTTAAAATTGTAAAACTTATAAATAAAATATCACGTGGGTTAACCCACATTCTTTTCAACTTGATGTCCCGTTTAATTCACTCGATGTTCGCCGTGTTACAATATTGGGACAGCGTAATCTATTTGAGTCTCGCTCTGGTAAAACGTGGTTAAATGCCTGTGCTTAAAGTGTCGTCCGAGATTAGCCTGTGCAGTCCGCACAGGCTAATAAGGGACCACACTTGCCGCTTTATGTGCAATATAAAGAAAGTCTCTCCTGAGATAATATCCAGATTAGGCGGAAAGTGTCGTCACTGATTAAGCCTGTGTGGAATGCACCGGCTAATGTGGGACGACATTTTACACATATGTATTCAACCCCGTTTTCACAGAGCGCGGCGCATTTTGATTTCCCTTATTGTCAATTTTACAGCGAACAAGGTCACGCCATCGGTTTTTTTTTGAAGTTATTTCTTAGCTCCGTATTCACGTTGATGAACCCACCTTGGCACGATGTTTTTAGGGTTGGTAGGAACTTGGTTAAGTATTTGAAATCTCGCCATGCGGGTATCTTGCATCTGTACTGGCGTTAGCTTATTTTTCATCCTTAAACAAGATTAAACAAAGTTAAATTTCAGCTCCACCAGTCTGACAAACAGTGTGACACAGAGCAAACAGTGTGACACAGAGCAAACAGTTTGACACAGAGCAATAAGTGTGACACAGAGCAAATAGTGTGAAACAGAACAATAAAATTGACACAGAGCAATAAGTGTGACACAGAGCAATAAGTGTGACACAAAGCCAACAGTGTGACACAGAGATAAACAGTGTGGCACAGAGCAAACAGTGTGACACACAGCAAATAGTGTGACACAGAGCATTAAGTGTGACACAGAGCAATAAGTGTGACACAGAGCCAACAGTGTGACACAGAGCAAACAATGTGACACAGAGCAAACAGTGTGACACAGAGCAAAGCGTGTGACACAGAGCAAACAGTGCGACACACAGCAACCAGTGTGACACATAGAAAACAGTTTGACACATTTCATAAAGTGTGACACAGAGAAAACAGTGTGACACATTGCAAACAGGGTGACACAGAGCAAACAGTGTGACAACAAGCAAACAGTGTGACACACAGCAAACAGTGTGACACAGAGCAATACGTTTGACACAGAGCAAACAGTGTGGCACACAGCAAACAGTGTGACACAGAGTAAACAGTGTGGCATAGAGCAATAAGTGTGACGTATAGAAAAAAGTGTGACACAGAGCAAAACGTGTGACACAGAACAAACAGTGTGACACAGAGAAACAGTGTGACACACAGCAACAATGTGACACGCAGCAAACCGTGTTTCACAGAGCAACAGTGTGACACAGCGCAAACAGTGTGACAAACAACAAACAGTGTGACACACAACAAACAGTGTGGCACAGAGCAAACAGTGTGACACACAACAAACAGTGTGACACAGAGTAAACATTGTGGCCCACAGCAAACAGTGTGACATAGAGCCAACATTGTGACACACCCCAAACAGTGTGACATACATCAAACATTGTGACACACAACAATTAGTGTGACACAGAGCAAACAGTGTGACACAGGGCAAACAATGTGACACACACATCAAACATTGTGACACCAAGCAACAATGTGACACAGAGCAAACCGTGTGACACAGAGCAGCAGTGTGACAAAGAGCAAACAGTGTGACACATAGCACTTAGTGTGACACAGAGCAAACAGTATAACACAGAGCAAGCAGTGTGACACATAGCAAACAGTGTGACACACAGCAAAAAGAGTGACACAGAGCAAGTTGTGTGACACACAGCAAACAGTGTGACACAGAAACAACATTGTGACACAGAGCAAACAGTGTGGCACATAGCAAACAGTGTGACACACCGCAAACAGTGTGACACACATCAAACATTGTGACACATAACAATTAGTGTGACACAGAGCAAATAGTGTGAAACAGAGCAAACAATGTGACACACACATCGAACATTGTGACACAGAGCAATAGTGTGACAAGAGAGCAAATCGTGTGACACAGAGCAACAGTGTGACACAGAGCAAACAGTGTGACACAGATCAAACAGTGTGACACACATCAAACAGTGTGACACAGAGCAAACAGTGTGACACAGAGCAAAGCACAATATTAAACACAATATAAATATGAAACAAACACACACACATTAAAACATCTAATGTCGACGAGATGTTGCGGTGAAACCAAAGCATCTTAAACAGGTTTTAAGAAGCTCCAAACCTCACTCTTGATCATACTATAAAAGAATGATTGTTTTACTTCTTTGTTCAAGCATTTTTTTATATATTTTTTTTGTATTATTATTTTACAAAGAACTGTACAAATACATATGTATCGTGTTATGGGAAAACCTGCTTCATGACATTACACAATAATGAAGTAATTGTCATTCGGCAAAAAGGTATACTTTTATATTGACAAAAAATTGTTGAAAAATATTGGGACAGATCTTAGCAATTTGAATAACTTAAATGTTGACATCTTCAGCATTTAACAGCTGCTACTGGCACTCAACCGGAAATAAGGTTCATGCATGATATTTAGAGCGTGTGCTCGAAATTGTTATCAAGACTAACATTAAGTAATGTGTTTACATTTTTGTATTGTACACATAAATGGAAATAAGAACAGTATTTTAGTTCCTTATATTTATATATCTATTAAAATACCTACAGTAATCTGAAACCTATTTTGACGTCATTTCATTGACGCTTATGACGTCATGTCAAACAACGGTTGATAAGTCTGTTTAAATATAGATATTTTAGTTAATATCAGTGTTGACTGCCTATACTATTGAAGATTTTTCCAGCACTGATAGTTTAATAAATTCCTGTTTGAAAGTCCAATATGTTATTATTAAGTCGGGTTTACTCATAACGATACACATGTATATGTTATACTAAATGGAAATTCAACGCAACGCATGAAGTATCTCTCCTAAATGTTAACATAACTTTGCTTTAATACGTGAATATATTAAATTACCGCAATGGTGAATGTACTAGATTTCGTATTGATGTCGGGTGAAATACGTTGACGAATATCACACAAAGGTTCTGAAAGCTGTCATTTTTTTCTCGTGAAACACAAACACCAAGAATGAATAAAGAACACCATTGTACCGAGCAATTAATTTGAACAAGTGCAAAAGTATCAGATTAAGGTTTACGAGATGTATATTCATGTGTTTACCTTTTTGACAGGTCATCGACAAATGCAATGGCGCTCAAGGGCAAATTGTCTTTCAACGGGTGACACAGAATTCTGAAAGTATGCGTTATAATATCCTTTTCAAACAACAACAAATATGCTTGGAAAGCAACTTCATGTATGATAATGTTTTACTGAAAGATGCAATTATTTTGTAGTATTATTATATTGCAGTGATATATTACTTTTTAACAATCGTACATATTCGAATCGACTTTGCCCTCGATTGTGTTACTTTGTTCCTGTGTGCAAACTCATGGCCAATATGTTTGACGTCAATCCAATGTGCATAATACGCCGTCCTTTTGATAACGCTGCTGACGCCATTTCCTACCTCGAATTCCACTTTGCGCATGTCGGTGTCATTTTGACCACATGCATGCCGTTTGTCTCTTTCGTTTAGTTTTATTTTGCGTTCTCCGGTGCCTAGTAAAGAACACCCAGGACGTTGTTGCTTACTTGTGATTTCTCTCTAACTGTCTCTTTGACTACTTTGATGACGTTCCAACTACCTTTTAGAAGTGCTACACTTACTCTGCTGTAATTTGAACACATACGTGAAGTTATTTTTACTTACGTTAAGTTCCATTTTGCGTTGTTGCGCATCTTCTTGCATACATTATGCTTAAGGACGTTGTCCCTTGCGTGTGGTTGCACGAACTATCGTGTCTCTTAGGATCTAATTGATTGGTAACTAACTTGTATTTACAATAACAGTTCCGTCGTGTGTCTTTTTGGACCTCTTAGGTGACGATGTTACTGACTTGTGAGTCGTGATCTGAGAAAACTGTGCATAATGCATGTGCGTTAAGTGTCGTTCCAGATAAGCCTGTGCAGTCCGCCTTAATTGGATTTTTGCTAAGAAGGGACTTCATTCAAACGAAAAATGTCATAAAAGCGGAAAGGTTCGTCCCTGATTAGCCTGTGCGGACTGCACATGCTAATCTGGGACGACACTTTATGCACATGCATTATGCCCAGTTTTCTCAGAACGCGACACTTGTAGTTGCAAATAGCGTCTTCTCGTGTCTTAAAAGATTCCGATGACGTTGTTTTTCACTTCTAGTTGCACATAGCGTACTCAGTCGGCTTTTGAACGTTGGTACCGTTTATACTTACTGGAATTGCGCGTACTCCGGTGGCTTTGGGACCAAGTTAATAAAGAAGTTACTTGCCACGCAGATTTGTACTACGCTGATAACGTAGTTAGCTACTTGTGGTTCCACTGCACGTACTTCGACGGCATTTGGACCTCGTTTGGACCTCGTACTTCGATGGCATGTTGACTGCGCTGATAACAGAGTTAGTTACTTGTGGTTGCACTGCGCGTACTTCGATTGCATTTTGGCTGCGCAGATAAAAAAGTTATTAACTTGTGGTTGCACTGCGCGTACTTCGATTGCATTTTGACTGCGCTGATAACGTAGTTAGTTACTTGTGGTTCCACTGTGTGTATCAAGATGGCCTTAGGTTCATGTTGATAACGTAGCTACTTGATTGTAGCTGAAGTTCACATACTCAATCGGCCTTTTTTCAATGTTGAAGATATTTTACTGACTTGTAGTTGCACAACGGGTACTCAGGTGGCATGATAACCACGTTTATGGCATAGTTACTTAGGTGTCGTTCAATGGCTGTTAATGTGTCCATAAACATCCCGTTTTTAACCTAAGTTCAGTTACATTTTGCGTTCTCCACTGGCTATTTCACCCTAATCTGTACGTAAACATATGTCTCTTTGACCGCGATGATCTGTTTTGTTTTTATTGTTCCCCTGAGCGTACGTAGCATTTCCATTGACCACTACTACTTACGTGTAGTTAAACTGAGCGAACACGGCGGTTCCATTGACCACTTCTACTTACTTATAGTTCCACGGCGCGAACACAGCGGTTCCATTGACCACTACTACTTACTTGTAGTTCCACGGCGTGTACACAGCTGTTCCATTGACCACTTCTCATTACTTGTAGTTCCACGGCGCGAACACAGCTGTTCCATTGCCCACTACTACTTACGAGTAGTTCCTAGGAGATTAAACAGCTTTTCCATTGCCCACGTCTCCTTACTTGTAGTTCCACGGAGCGTTCAAAGCTGTTCCATTAACCACAACTACTTACTTGTAGCTCCACTGAGCATCACAGCTGATCCATTGACCACTACTCATTACTTGTAGATCCACTGAGCGTACAAAGCTTTTCCATTGATCATTACAACTAACTTGTAGTTCCACGTGAGCGTACACAACTGTTCAATTTACCATTTACTTTAACCTGTAGATCTACAAAGCGTACACAGCTGGTCCATGGCCCACTTATACGTACTTGTAGTTCCACTGGACGTACATAGCTGTTCCATTGGCCACTTATACTTACTTGTAGTTCCACTGGGCAACACAGCTGTTCCATTAACCACTTCTCCTTACGTGTGGTTCAACGGAGCGTACACAGCTGTTCCATTGACCAATACTCCT